>CM055269.1:23714671-23793954 GCA_029237695.1 Conchocele bisecta | reverse complement strand
TGTTTCCACAACCATGTGGTCATGTTAATTGCGACATGAGTGTGTTTCAAAAGCGCACATGTATCAAGTGTCCAAGTATTGAAGCAATCCGTCAAGTAATATTAAAGTTATATCATGATGAAGAAGCTTGTACAAACTTTTTGATAATTGTTCAAGTGGACAACGACGACAACGATGACGACGACGACGACGACGACGACGACGACGGCGGAAGCCTGTAATCGTTTCTATGCATATCGTTGTATAAAGTAATGGTTTTCACTTCGTTTTCCTTTGGTTTTCGTTTGTTCCGTTTTGTGAACATTCAAACAAATCTTCAGTAAAGTACAGTCGAACCTCTCTAAACCTGACACAGAGGAATGTTAGTTGTGCTTAATTGTTATATATTTGATTGCTAGTTACTAGTACCTTCAATGATAATAACTAATATATGTTCATAACCGCAAAGCAGCAACACTTTACTTCAAGTAGTCACCAGTCTGTAACCTCCCAGGGTGTCCGGTTTAGAGAGGTTCCACTAGATTGGCTTACTAGTTAGCAGCGTCATGTTTTAGCTTACTGTAGCTCACAAACTTTGAAAGCATACTTACCTATTGCATAGTACATCCAAGGTACTTCTGTTTTCCCAAGACCGTCGGCGTAAATTTCATTATACAGAATACAGGTGTTCTCGCGTATATTGTACAACACTGATTGACAAGTCGTACCAGTGAAATGTACACACCGCCTGGCACACGTCAAAAGTGAAACGCCGCTGTTCGTTTCTGCAATATATTCTTCCATCACATCCGGGTTCGCTGTGTCAATATTTAGTAGGCCCGCTGTTGTTGTTGCATGCACAACGAAATGATGTATATTTAGCGTGTACACCAACGTCGTGAAGATATTCATATTGTGTTTCTTTAATTCAAAAAGTCAATGTTCCCGTGTCATCAAACCCGTCCTTTACTACTATACCTGTCCCTAATTGGTATTTGTAAATAGTTTTGAATTGGATTCCTTTATGTAAAATACATACCGAATTATTAAGAAATATATTTGCTTTTATAATAATAATCCAAAATTAATAGAACATTGTTTGTGTATCGCTACTGAAATGCGATACACGTAGCATTATATTTAAAGTGCTTCTCAAACGAACAGCGATGTACGCAATCGTATGTTTGTTTAAACTAATAAACCGTCGCAGCAATAAAACATGAAATCAATGTTACTATAAATAGTTAACATCCTTAAAGCACTTTCCAAACAATAAATATGAAGACAACTTGCATCATGTCGATTTGTTCAACGGTTTGCTTCTAGAATCAATATATATGCATTACACGCACCTTTAAACATTGTCCTTATTTAGTAATGGATATGTGCTGTGTGGACAGGACTATTAAATATATGGACAAAATAGATAATTATGTTAGTGACTGTGATTTTAAAAATAAAATGCTTATCACATTTGGGGCCAGTCTATCTGCTGATCCTCTTGCACACGCACCCAGCCTGAAAAAGGTTCTTAGCTGGTCAGGCCCTGCACTACTCGTCATTCGATCATCGAAACACCAACCTTGCCCCCAAACATGATATGGGTCCATACTGTTTGTTAGAAGCGAGACTGATGTTTCTATGATGGAATGGCGAACAGTGCAGAGCCTGATAACCCTGCGCGGATGCGCATAGTGATCTGGCTCTACACTGGTCGCAAATCCTAGGAGCTCGATTTCTCCAGTCGCAACCATATTTATGATTTTACCAGTGTCGCTCCTTATGTCATCGCACAGTCACACCCGTTATCCGGAGATACGCAACTAGGGGAGGAGAACATGGAAAGGGGAACGCACAAACTAGTGGGAATTTGGAGGGTTTGTAAAATTAGCTAAAACAATATATTTTATGCATGATCAGAACAATGTGAGCTTGCAACGTTGAGGAAGAATGATTGAAGCACATGTAGCAAAAATATTGAGCTCGAACGCCGTCGTAAAAGTTGAAAATTTATAAATTCAATATAGGATTTTATTTTTTTTTGTCATTTTTGTTTAAAAAATCGTCTTTCCTGCACCAATCGTATGCTTTTCAGCACTATCAGGCATACAGTTATGTTTGCTGATCATTTTTTACACTGATACCTTGAAAGCGACAGCGACCAGGATCTTCTGAGAAAAAAATGGCGGCCGTTTTATGCACCGTGGTATAGCGCAAAATGGTGCACAAAAACTATGGGACTGGAGGACACAAATTGGGTGACGAGTGCACACAAACTGTGGAACGCGCTGCACAGAAAATGCCAATATACGTGGGTTTTAAGTTGCAAATTCACGTATGTATTTACAAAAATATTATATTTGCAGACGAGGATCCACGAATATTTACGCAGGGGCCGGTCCAAATGTGTCTGTAAGGAATTTATGCAAGTTTTTAATCAATATTCACCACAATTATGCATTGTTTTAGTAAGTTCGCTGTTCAATGCAGGCTTCTTTAGCAGCGCTCGTTTATTAATGGCGAGCAGAAGCCTCATTTACGTATTTTCCAATCAGTAAACCCGTTTAATACATATCACACATTAACCATAGGTCACCACCTAAACTCGGAGGAAAACCCGGAGTACCCGGAGAAAGACCACAGCAAGCTTGCACGGCATACGACAAGTCGACATGATTTCATCCGCAGAATTTCGGGGGGTCGCCATAAAGTTTTGTCAGCGATAACCAATCCATCGATTCACAAGTGGACTCGTTCGTCCTACGACCATTCCGTCCGTCATAGAATGTTTGTGACGCAATCGTTGTTGTTTCTGTAGCACCCACTGTTTGTCGGAGAGCACCGTGATGTATATACAACATATAAACACCATACTTATACTAAGTAACACTGCAATTGTATTGTATGTATATATATTCCTCCGGTGTCCTCGGAGCACCCTCGTCCTAGCGAGATATCTCTTTATTTCCCATCACCAAGGGTAACTGCGGTACGTCTTATCTGTGTACATTGTACCATCTAGACAGTCACCATGCATGTATTACATGTGTGTAAAATATTTACACGATCACCACCACAAAGTGTCTTGCTCAAGGACACAACACGCCGGCTCCGACCGCGTCTCGAACCTGCGCAGTTCGGGGACCTCCGATCCACAGTCCATCTCGCTACACCCTAGGCCACTCGCGCTCCAGCATCACTGTCTTTATCGGTGGAAAGTTCTTAAACTTGTGGCGGTGGGTGCTCTATGTGTGTTTTGCAGCCCGCTGACGGACTGTGTGCAGTATCTCAATTGCAATGAGAGTCGGTCCTTATTCCGGGATAATTCCGACTGGAATGTGTCGCTATCTGCCTCGAGAATACACAGGACACTCTCATTATGGTTATCATTGCCAAACGTCTTGCTAACGCCAATGATAATAAGATTGAGTTGCACCTTCAGGCCCGGATCCAGGGGGGTGGGGGCGTGAGAGGCGTACGCCCCCCCCCCCTATTTTTGAAGAAGCAATGATTTTTTTTATTCAGATTAGAAAAGGCTATCAGTATTCTGTTCTCAAATGCCAGGAAAATGCATCAGAGACACTCAAATTTTCTAAATTTTCTAGGGGAGGACCCACCACCCCCTAACCCCTCACCCACGCCCCCCCCCCCCCCCACCTCTCCAAATCCAGGATCCGGCCCTGACCTTGGCTGCACTACTTCGCCTGGTCATCGATTAGCATGGTTAACTCAGTTCCGCATGGTTGATTCTCCCAAACCCCGTGCTTCAAGTTATAAACGAAGTGTGGTGCGAGTTTAGGTGGTGACCTTATGGTTTAATGTGTGATATGTATTAAACGGGTTTACTGATTGCATACGAAATGAGGCTCTGCTCGCCCATTAATAAACGAGCGCTGCTAAAGAAGCCTGCATTGAACAGCGAACTTACTAAAACAATGCATAATTGTGGTGAATATTGATTAAAAACTTGCATAAATTCCTTACAGACACATTTGGACCGGCCCCTGCGTAAATATTCGTGGATCCTCGTCTGCAAATATAATATTTTTGTAAATACATACGTGAATTTGCAACATAAAACCCACGTATATTGGCATTTTCTGTGCAGCGCGTTCCACAGTTTGTGTGCACTCGTCCCCCAATTTGTGTCCTCCAGTCCCATAGTTTTTGTGCACCATTTTGCGCTATACCACGGTGCATAAAACGGCCGCCATTTTTTTCTCAGAAGATCCTGGTCGCTGTCGCTTTCAAGGTATCAGTGTAAATGATCAGCAAACATAACTGTATGCCTGATAGTGCTGAAAAGCATACGATTGGTGCAGGAAAGACGATTTTTTAAACAAAAATGACAAAAAAAAATAAAATCCTATATTGAATTTATAAATTTTCAACTTTTACGACGGCGTTCGAGCTCAATATTTTTGCTACATGTGCTTCAATCATTCTTCCTCAACGTTGCAAGCTCACATTGTTTTGATCATGCATAAAATATATTGTTTTAGCTAATTTTACAAACCCTCCAAATTCCCACTAGTTTGTGCGTTCCCCTTTCCATGTTCTCCTCCCCTAGTTGCGTATCTCCGGATAACGGGTGTGACAGTTGTGACTATCATGTGTTTCATTTGCAATGGCATGAGGCCATTATGACTGTCTTTCCCACAAACAGTCAATTTATATCTTTTTCTATTGGCCAATGAGCGGTGTTTGAATAGCAAATGGCTCGCCTTTTGAAAACGATTTCAGTAAACAAATTGATATTGAACGTTTACGGAGTGGACAGAACAGAACAATACAATGTGCATCAACTTTCATATGTTTGATTACTGGATTGAATTAGCGCTCCTATCAATTGTTCTCATTGACGTCTAAAATACAATATATGATGATTTGTAAATGTACATAAAACAGCGACTACTGAAGCCCCACATGTAAATGCTTTGATTTAACGACGGCACTGGTTCGATAACCTTGCATGTCGGGACCGACTATTTAAGACCCCATCCGATAGGACTAGGCTAGCATGAAGATGTCTTACCTAGGACACGCCGAATCGACCATTCGCAGCGGGTCGAGGTGGGAATCGAACCCGATGTCTCCCGATCCGGAGTCCCACGATCTACCTACTGAGCTCGTAACCCCACATCTGACTGAGACACCTCTTATTACAATTGATCCGTACACATCATTGGGGAGGGTTGTAACTACAGTACATGGTTGTATAACTTGTAGTACAACCCATTTGCATGTTATTTAAACATTGCATTTGGTTGCTTGTTTTATCACTGCTTAATAGTTCATTAAGTTTATTATTAAATGCTCGTGTTCAACATATAGAACAAAGTTTTACTGTAATCTAGATCATATGTGTTTATTTGCAATACATCATGCATTCATCGATCCGGGCAGTAATTTCTAATTCAGTCCGCATGGAAATTACCAATCACCGCACTTGTTGTTACCGGCTATACACTGTGCTGGTAGTGTCGCTAGCCTATTATGCACCTATCAATGTCTTCCCCGCCCGGGGGGGGGGGGGCGGCGGGCACCCCCCGGGGAATTAGACAATTTGCAAAACTGACTGTCTAATTCCCTACTGTAGGGAAATAATTGTGTGTCTAATTCCCCAGAGTGGTAGCTACCAGAGTCGTCTAATATCCCCAGGGTGGGGCATACTTTTTCATGATTAGTTGGAATCTTTTGACTTATTTTGTAGTCACAATTGTTGGAATGCCAGTTTTTTAAACTAATAGATATATTTGTCATGTTCATTTCTACACATCTGCAGAATAAATATACAACAAACTCAATATAGTGTTGTACATGTACATACCCATCAAGGCTATGACATGCAAATAGAGTTGTTCTACACATTTACACACACAAAAAGGTCATTTACGACTCCCTATATTTTCCAGGCTTCGTCAGAATCAATATACTCCTATATGTGGAAAGCGGGATTGATAAGTTACATATGGTACATTACCCCAGTTGGAAATTTGGTGGGGATTCACCCCCCCCCCCCCCCCAGCAAAAACCCCCCTAGCCACATCCCTGTTGACTGGTGCATATTAAACTCTGATTGGGAAGTTGGAATTTGGCTGGTGACCCCCCCCCCCCCCCCCCACCATCAAACATTGATACACCACTCTACAACGTACCAACTACCGTATCACTTCCAATTCAGTAGAATTCAAATTAATATGAAAAGTGCCGAATTTAGGTTCGTCCGATTATTACTCCCCAATATTATTTCAGCGATGGTAACCATAAAAAATGTGCGCATTTCAAGTGACAGGCCGTATGGTTGTGCGGTCAGGTTGTGCTTTATAATATACCTCTACACACTTGAAACAGGTCGAGTAGGGAGTTTTGCCTCAACCAGGCGCAAACTTCTTCCACCGTAAAACTTTCCATTATCACGATGTTGTTGTTGTTGTCGCCCTTAGATTACCTGCGCTAGTTTTTAGCGCATCAGAAATTTTGGTCAGAAATAAACCGGCGCATTTTATACCGACGCTGATCATTCGGCTATCGCGGTAAAAGAACGCACTAAAACTCTGTTCGCGACATGTTTTTCTGACGGTTGCGTACTGCTAGCTTTGTTATGTTGAATTGTCTAATTCCCGACCCTTGGGTCACCACTGTGTGTCTATTTCCCGCATGTCGGGTAATTATGTCTTGTCTAATTCCCGTCTATCGGGAATATTTTGCTGTCTAATTCCCCGTGGGTGCCCGCCGGCCCCCCCCCCCCCCCCCCCCCCCCCCCCCCCCCCCCCCCCCCCCCCCCCCCCCCCCCCCCCCCCCCCCCCCCCGGGCGGGGATCACATTGATAGGTGCATTATTAGATCGGTATGCTCACGAAGTGACGTCACTGTGTAAGTTCGCTGCAGCTGTGGCGTTTAAACTTGAAGGCTAACACTGTCAGAGACAGAATTTACAGCAGAACAGAACAGAACAGAACAAATCGTTTATTTGTACAAAGAGTTTCAGTCCACACGCAGGTGGAATAATAAATCGAAATACTGAAAGTACTGAACATAGGGTACTACAAGATTAAACTAGATTGATTGATTGATTGATTGTTAGTGTTGCAGTTTCATTAACCCTTAAAGGTACATGCCCACTCAGTATGTACAAAATGTTCTTTACATCAGAGACATCATCTGAGATATATCCTGGCAAAATAAACATTCATGCGCCATTATCCCACGTACTGATTGGCATTATTATACATTTTATATCAGACGTAAATGTACACACTGATATCAGGGGCGATACCCGTGTTTGCTTAAAATGTTAACGGACATTAATATTTAATCTCTGTATTTATTTTATGATGTGCAATGATCATACTTTAAAATCTGTCGAAAATATTATTTTTTCAGGTGACGCATTTCTTTCAAGTTAGTATAAATAATTAAAAAATATCATGCCTCATTTGCATATGAAAATAGCCTGATAACACCGCGCGTCACTATCTGTAAAATAAATATTATTAAATGATTATATCTGTATAGCGGGCACACGTTTAGAACTGGTAGAATATGGAATAATGACACAGTTATACACTTATTTCATTCCTATAAATTACATTTTGGGCTTACTGAGTGGGCATGTACCTTTAAAGCGCTGGAAACGACACTTGTCGTCTGCTGTTTTAAATAGTTTTATATTTTCTCCTCAAAAACATACCGAGACGATTCTACTGCGCTGCCAAAACAGGTTTTTAAAGATATTAAAATATACAATATGAGCAGACTGCAATTTTATTTTTCAGCGTTTTAATGGTTAAGGGGTAAACTATTGATATGGCACAACTTGAAGTACAGTATGCACTGCTACAGTATGTACCAAAACATTCAACAACATTACAGATTATGCATAGCAATATCAGAAAGATACGGTAACACATATATATACAAGACATCATCAATTCAAGTATACAGATTCCAGATACCTATGATCATTATAGAAATATTGAAAACTGATTGAAGAGCAACAGTTACAATAATTCCGCCACGGAAGTGGTGTCGCGCCTGAAAATGCCTTATCGGTACATCGCCAAGTTTACTTCTGTTTTGTGAATGAAATATTTGGCCCCGGATCGAGTATATTAAAACATACAAATGACGTCATTGTGGAAACCGCTGACAAAGTTTTCAATGTATGGAAGCCCAAACTTGTTAGATTTTGTTTGTCGTATTTCAGTACTTGCATTAATATTGGTATTACTGAAGCTATCACCTTAAATACTGACTAATTGACCCCCTTCCCTGAACGTAGAATTGACACTCATGTTGGCGCGTATTGGCCACCATAGACAAATGCCAATCAGGCCGAATTCGGGAATGTCACTAAAATCCGCTGTAAATCCATCGATAGAGAGAGAGAATGAGGATTAAACGTCAGTTAGACCTACACGTGCGAGGTGTCGGGCGAGTTTAAAAATAGGCTGTCGGAAGGTCAAACTTGATGTAGTTTGTGTGTTAAACGCGTCGCTTGTTTCGGAGAGTATTCGGAGGGGAGTTAACTCTGTTACTAAATTTAGCGATGACCGCACGATTTGTGCCGCAAATGGGGGCAAATCACGAGCAACAAAATAATCCGATGTATTGTTGTACGTAGAACATCCGTTGTTGATATTGTGCAGTGCAAGTAGTTTTTCATAATATTATTTTCAATTAGCGGTTGCGTATGACAGTTAAACGTTGAGTAACACAATGCATTTTGTTGTTATGGTTACTCCAATATATCACTACCTACCATCGCATCGAGGGGGGTCTGGGGCGTGGCTAACTGTCGGAGGCGATGCCAATACATAGGTATACCCTATGTAAAAAACTTGCTTGACATTCATACTTCGCTATATTGTTATTGAGAGACAATTCTACAATATGACACAAACATATTACTATAAACTTACCGAATAAAGTGTGTATTAGCAAACGTTTTAGGTCATTCTCCACGAATTAGAAAGTAAACAAACGCACATTTCGGTCATAACGCTTATATAATGCAGTGTAATGAATGCAATTATGAACTACATTTGATCATGATAAACTAGCTGCACGTGTTCCGCTTTGTAGTCAACAGGTTGCACTACATCGCTACCCCACGTTACACAGTAAAAATGTGCGTAATAGCATTTACACCTCGCGCACTAAAATATAGAAAAAACCTGCAGAGCGTCGACGTTCATACTTCGCTACATTGTTATTGAGAGACAATTCTACAATATGACAACAAAATATTACCATAAACCTGGGACGAAGGTACGGTGGCACAGAGGGGACATGGAAATATGTTTACTTTCGCGTGCGCACGCAATAGGTTTTGCGTGCGCACGCCAAACCTATTGCGTGCGCACTCGAAACGAAATATTGCGTGCGCACGCGAAACGAAATATGTTTTACTTTCACGTGCGCACGCAATAGATTTTGCGTGCGCACGCAAAACCTATTGCGTGCGCACGCGAAAATAAAAAATATTTCCATGTCCCCTCTGTACCACCGTACGAAGGATACATGGTATTGTATGTATGGTCCCTGCATAAGCTTACCTAATAAAGTGCGTATTAGCAAAATTCTTAGGTCACCTTCCATGAAGTAGAAAGTAAACAAAGAACGCTTCAAACGCACATTTTGAAGGACTTCTCCGTCATAACTGTTATGTAATGCAATGTAACGAAATGTACATGTAATTAGAGTTATGTACTCAAAACAAATGATGAAGATGTGTAATATGAAAGTTGTATACACTTTTGATCAGCATATGCAATGGTCTAAATGACATAAATGGATTATATCAATTGGGAAGGCACCTGATGGAATATAGGTATATATCAGATTGATATTTGGAACAGTGAAGCTGATGGTCAACATAATCGTACAGACTGATAAGTATATATGTTGCTCATTAGAAACACCATGCATGGTTCACTGTCTATATTGTGAACAGTGTAGTCCCTGGTATGACGGTATGACTGCGCGGTTGTACATGCGGGTGTCGGGACTACACTGGTAGGTAAAACACGTGTCCCCTTATCTCATGGGCTGTCTATGATTCATGCTGTATTAGCTTGTATTACCTTGTTTATCGCAACAGGTATTGGCCTGAAAACGAGGACAATGTTATATTAGTGGACCACTTAACTGATACTTCAAACACAGGTTGAAGTAACGGACCAAGGTCTATATACAATACATTTTATTCACTCTAAGCCACATACGTGACACACGAGGTATACAATAGATTACATAATACAACGATGGGTAAAAATACAAAATGCATATGTATAAGCTCACTAGTCATTATAACCATAAAGCATTTCTTATAAAAATAGCTAAATTTCTTAATTGCTTTCCAGATTTTTTCTCAAATAGCTGTGCGAATTTTAAAATATTTGGTCTTCTAAAATAAAATGGCTTGATATACCGTTTTCGAACTTCATCATAGAAGCGGCACTCGAAAAGGAAATGAAACTCGTCACCGAGAGCACCAGCGCCACATTTGTTGTAGACCCTGCTTGCTCTCGGCACACCTGTCCATCTACCAGTTTCGACCGCCAGTCTATGATTACAAGTTCGAATTCTGGTCAATGTTTTTCTTAACCTTTCCGTGAGATTAATTAAATATGTTTCTAATCCAAACTCTGTTTTAAAGATTCTATACGTAATTCCACGTGAAGATGAATCGATGCTGGTGAGCCATGACTGAATAAACTGGTTCTGAAGCTGAGTCCTGGTGTAGTGGCTCAGCCAGATAGCATTAACATCGTTCTGGCTAAGCCATACGCCAGGAACTCCAATTTCAGTTAAAATAGATTTAACATTCTGAATTCATCGGAAATGAGTCACATTTGCTTCATGTTGTGTATATAATAACTTATACATAAGAAACAATAATTTACTCTGCTTCCCTGAAACTAATTTTGCCCAAAACGAAATAATTCTACATTTAATGTCAATAATAAGCGGAAATTTGCCGAGTTCTCCATACACCATGAAATTTGGTGTGGATTTCTTTACCCCCAAAGCAGTTTTACAAAATTTCAAATGAATTGTTTCTATAGCCGAAATGTTTTCAAATCCCCAGATTTCACAGGCATAGCAGAGAATTGGAGTGATACATTGATCAAATAACTTAAGCTGACAGTCTACTGGAGTTGACAAGTTGTTAATCTTTCTAAATAGGCCGAAAAGAGCTTTGGATGCTTGGTCAATCAAATGTTTCTTAGTCTTATGAAAAGTTCCGTTTTGTGAAAAAACATTTCCCAAATATGTAAAGTGGTCTACAATTTCAATTGTGTTATCGTTATATGTAAAGGCTATCTTTTTTGATGATTTACGTTTTTTGAAAATCATAATTTTGGTTTTTGATGCGTTTACTTCCAATTTCCACTGAATACAGTATTGATGAAAATAATTTAGAGCATCTTGTAGGCCAGTTTCTGTCTCAGACATGAGAATAGTGTCGTCAGCGTATAATAACAAGAATAGTTTAACATATATATCTAGATGTTGAAACATGTCAGATGTAACCGATTGTAAATCTACAATACCGCATACATTGAGAAAATCTTCAAGGTCGTTCAAAAACATGGCAAACAAAAATGGTGACATATTTTCACCCTGCCTGACACCCACCATGCATGGGAAGTATTCTGAAAAGTCATTTCCTACTTTAACACAAGATTTAATACATTTATACATGTTTTTAATTATGTTTAAACATTTCCCGTTTATGCGGGACAGCAACAGCTTATACCAGAGGCCATTTCTCCATACAGTATCAAAAGCTTTCCTACCTAAATCAATAAATGCGCAGAAAAGAGGTTGCCTTTTACTAAATAGTATTTCTATAATTGCATGTAAAGTAAAAATGTTATCAGCCGTACTATATCCTTTCCGAAAACCAGCCTGTGCCTCAGTTATAAGCCAATTCTGTTCAGCATATGTTGTCAACCTATTTGTAATTATAGAAGTGAATACTTTACCAAGACAGCTAACTATTGTTATTGCCCTATAATTGTCAGGATCATGCCTTGAGCCCTTATGCTTATAAATTGGTATTATATGACCTTCGAGCCAATCATTTGGTACAATTCCACTTTCAAAAACATGATTAAACAGTTTCACGTAGAGACTTAACATTATGTGTTTAGTGTTTGAAATATATTCGTTAAGTATAGAATCGCGAGAACAAGCCTTGTTGTTTGACAGTTTGGAAATCGCTGAGAGTATCTCATTTGCTGATATAGGCGTGTTAATGTCTTCATTATTCGGTAAATTTATATCTGCTGCAGCATCAATAATATGTTGTTCATTAATATGATCAATTGCATTCATGTCTTTAAAGTAGTTATAAAATTGATTAACATGAATGCAAGTGATATGTTCGGTGTTTTGGACGCCGTTTAAAAGCTTCCAAAAGTCTTTAGGTCTTGACTTTTGCATTTGTCGTATTCGTGCACCGTATTTATGTTTATAGTTGTTCGCATGCGTAGTAATTGTTTTCTTATATATTTTACTCGCACGGTGTAAAATCGTTTTAGTGTGTGCCGTTTTATGAAAATGATATGCATTTTTAGCCTGCATAAAACATTTCCTATTTATACTACACTACACACATTAAATATATCTAAAAGTATCAATAAGTGAACATAAAATAAGTTAATATGTTTTTACTCCTTGTTATAACACATGTATTCTAACAGGGAGTAAACTTTTGTTTCAACTTATTTTTCCCCACTTATTGATACTTTTAGGTATATTTAATGTGTGTATAGACCTCGGTCCATTAAACATAATAATTATTACAGTGACACCTCTCTAAACCGGACACCCTGGGAGGTCCCCAGGGTGTTCGGCTTAGAGAGGTTTCACTGTAAATCAGGCATTTGATCATTCTGAGCCATAGTTGTGTGCTATGAGATCATGAACAGACATTATCACCTGAGATACATGACCAAGAAACTCATCAGAAATAAGATCACAGATGTTTTCTTGGTATCCGGTTTAGACAGGTTCCACTGTATTGTTACTTTAACTTTTCATTTGCAGAGAAAATTGGCCGAAATCTAACACAATAAACCTGACCATATTCTGACCAGCCGACACCAAGAGTATCATTAAAATGTTTATGTTGGACAACATTGCAACAATCGGTTTCTTTCTTGATTGCCTATAATTTCGGTACATAAGTATATATAACTGAACAGATTTTTATTATTATTGTTAAAGGTCCGTGTCACCCAAATCCAAGATGACTGCCAAAGTCATTATGTTTCAGTGCTTTGGAATCACGAACATACAACATTATAGGAGAAACAACAATACAGAGGAATCCTTCATTTCATTTCAGTTCATTGTATGTGTCGGATTCAGATGGGCCCTATTGTAATACAGTAGAACCTCTCTAAACCGAACACCCATACAATGTCCGCTTAATTGTATGCGTTTATTGTCGTCTTACATCGTTGATAACGTCTGTTCATAATCGCAAACCACATATACCTGTTTTGCGGTGCTATATGCCTGATTCACAGTGGAGCCTCTCCAAACCGGACACCCTGGGAGGTCCCCAGGGTGTCCGGTTTGGAGAGGTTCCACTGTGCTTGTTATTGTGTACAATACTGGTCCCGAAAATATCAATGTCTATTTTGTCAACCAACAAACTATCTCATAAACTGTGCCAAAGGTTTGTACTGTTATCTAAGTACAATCTACTCGGGCTATGCTATAATTTGTAATAGTAACCACACACAATGCACCATGCGAATATAACTTGTGTTTCCGGATCGAGTGTTTCGTGACCTTCACTCAGTAAAACATTCAGTAAAATGTTCCTGGTTTAACCAGTGAATAGGCAAAAGGTGTACGTGGGCATAAGACTAGCTCCCGCGTGGAGTTATACGCATTATTCCACCGACCCGGCACTTCAATTTTCACCCCTATCAAACACTACTGTCTATGCCACGTCTCTTGCCGACCTATCATGGCCATTAAATATATTACGTGCCAAAAATATCCAATCTTAGGTACTTTTTCATAATAATACAAGATTATTTATAGAAATGTTGTGAAACATTGAATTCATAGGGAAAATACATTTTTTTCTACTGGATATTAATATGATTTAATGTATTTCTTAAAATAAGTGGAGCAATTTTCGAAATCGAAAATAATTATTGTCTTAGTTAATTGTAGTAATTAGTATTAGTCTTAGTAAATTCGTATAGGACAATTGTTGTTTTTTTTCCGCAATAAAATGAATATTTTATGGAATTACTTCAAAATACTATAACATTGATTAGGGCGGCTTTTTGTTAATAATGAAAATGTATTTACATTGTTTATATATTTTAAATTTAATGTGTTGAATAGCCTAAAGTAGGTCGGCAGAAAGAAACGTGGAACAAACAACAGTAGACGTTTGCAACGTTGTCAGGTTACACTACGCAGTCCCGCAGAGGACATGGACTTTTTTATATGAATTCGTTCCAACGAAATAACAATTCGTTCCCTTAAGTTAACAATTCGTTCCCTTGAATTAACAATTCGTTCCCACGATATAACAATTCGTTCCCTCGAATTAACAATTAGCTCCCACGAAATGACAATTCGTTCCCTCAGTTTAACAATTCGTTCCCTCGAATTAACAATTCGTTCCCACGATATAACAATTCGTTCCCACGAATTAACGATTCGTTCCCGTGGGAACGAATTGTTATTTCGTGGGAACGAATTGTTATTTCGTGGGAACAAATTGCTAAATCGAGGGAACGAATTGTTAATTCGTGGGAACGAATTGTTAAATTGAGGGAACGAATTGTTATTTCGTGGGAACGAATTGTTATTTCGTGGGAACAAATTGCTAAATCGAGGGAACGAATTTTTAATTCGTGGGAACGAATTGTTAAATTGAGGGAACGAATTGTTATTTCGTGGGAACGAATTAATAAAAATAAAATTCTACGTCCCTACGGGGCTCCGTAGAACACAGATTCCACAGAATATATGAAGTCCGATTGTACCATAACCCGTCACATAGACTACTGACAGTACTGTGTTATTATATATTATAGTTTATTCATTTAAACATATATGTATTATATATTTATTTATTTAAAGTCTAATCAATGTACGTATCGACACATATTACAGTTGTAAAGCAATAAATACAGTACATTGTCATTCTGACTAAGAATTATAAGAGACTTTTAAACAATAAACACAGTGCATTGTCATTCTGACTAACAATTATAAGAGACTATTATATATGTATCACGATGAATCTGCGACATTCACTGACAACCATGTGTAAAAAAGCAGTGGAATGAGAGATCATAGCAAGTTATTTCCCTTTGCAAATCTATTTATATAAATTCGGTCCTGTGCTGTATTTCAGCTTTGTTTCTTACTGAATAGCACAACACAAATGAGTTTTGTGAACAGCGTAGACCCAGACCAGACTGCACAGATGTGCAGCCTGATCTGGGTCTACACTGATTCTGTAATAACATTAATAAGTGTGAAAATATGAATCTGGCAAATAATGCAGTCCCGGATCAGATTGCGTAGATATGTAGGATGATCTGGATCAACACTAGTCGAAATCACTATAATTGCTATTTTGCATAACACATCATAATGCATTCGCCATTTTCACAGGCAATAAGGCCATACAATACACAATTGGACCGGATTTCTATAAATAAATTAAACGGGAGATAACTAGCTACGATCTCCCATTGGATTTGGTTCACTGCTTATTTACATATCACCATGCATAGTCACCGTTAACACGGTGTATGATCACGTGGTTACAACTACAACAACAAGTACTGAAACTTCCAGAAGCCCTCCGATTCAAAGTTCGTATTCTTTTATTTTGTTCTTATTATGTAACGGATTTTTATGAAATATGGCGCATGAAGAACGTCTTGTTAAGCTGCATTTTGGTGGTCTCGGTACATTGGCCCAGACATGTGGGCATGTACCTTTAAGGAACATATCAAATAATACTTACTTTGGAGTGGGTGCGCTTTCAACACTTTCAGCTATTGGTGTTGTTGTTGGAACCACGTGATAATGCACATAGGGTAATCGAGACAGTGAAATAAGAGCTCATACCTCAGTACCCGTAATAGTCTGACGGATAACACCAGTCTGTTTGCACATACGGTTCTGCAGAGTTCTGCGCCAAATTCCCACTATTAACCTTTTGAACCCGAAATCCCGCTATATCGGTTTATACAAAAAGTGCAGATCCAGATGAGCCGGCTCGTAACGAGCCGTCTCATCAGGATCTGCATTTTTTGAAAGTAATTTTAATATTTTTGAGAACAAAAACACCCCCTTTTCATAAATGGACGAATCTGAAAATCATTTTGTGATCATTGGATTGGTCGGAACATTAGCATATCACTGTCCATTCCAGTTCTTTAGGGTTTAAAGGGTTAAAGGCACCGCGTCCCGATGGTGTCTCGTCTATCCGACCTGTTGTGTGTCACTCCATCCACCGCAGACGACCTATAGCAACACATCTCATCATGTACTCGGAACATTTTGTCAACTTTTGACGCCATTCACGGAAAATATTGTAAATTTTGTAAACATATTTCATGAAATTACGCAGATGTCCGAAGGTACAAAATCACATGGCGTGTTTCAGCAGTGAAACGTAATGTGTTCTGGAAGTTTCAGTATTTGTTGTTGCTATTTAACACAGATATCGTAAAAACACTGCTATTTTTGTCCGATAATCTGGAGGGCCAATCCAGGAATATCGGAATTCCCCAGTAAGGATGACTACCATCGCTAAATTTACCCAATCTACATGCACCCAATCGGCCGCACACATAGGCCACACACATAGGCGGCCACACACATAGGCTATTGGACTTCCCCTCTTACCCCAACCGAAAGACTTAGTAGAGCAGGAAATACCAAGTATCTCAGAAATACTGACGACTAGGTACTGAACCCTGAATCGAACCCGGGTCGCCAGCGTGGCAGTCCGACGGTGTTACCCTCGGCCACGGTCTGCTCTTTCTCTCGCGCTCTCTCTCTTCACACCCCCTTATCAGCAACGTCCCACCACTACACTGTAATCCAAGGTTACTAATTTATTTGTATTTACATTATTTATATTCGTGTATTTAATGGAAACTTCTTTCAATAAAACAGAACTATATTTAGGGGTGGATATAGCATTTGGTGAACGGGGGTGTCTAGTTGCGAAGGTAACTCTTGCAATCTACTCCCGTACCGTCCGTAGCTAGCTACGGACGGTACGGGAGTAATTGCAAGAGTTACCGTTCGCAACTAGGGGGTTGTCTTATTTTCGAACTCTTCGAAATGCACTTTCCTGTGTTTTACTGCATTTAAATTCAGACTCCAACTTGAGGTAAATTGTGATCTATGTAAACACTGTGGCTGAACGGGTGGGGGGTTGCAACCCCGGAAACCCCCCCCACCCCCCCACACAGACACACACCCTACCCCCCCCCCCATCTAAATCGGCCCCTGGTATTATATTTTACAAATTTTCCTTAACGTTTCGTGTCTCGCGAAAATGGATAACTTCGTGCATGTGTTTATCCCAGAGTCTGATTTTATACTTGGATATGATACAAAACGTTTCGAATTTGATAAAATCAATTGTGAAATCAATTGATATAGGCCATTTGCAGTGCATGAAGCGAACAATAGCAGATTAAATATTTGAGACTTAATCTGAGACACCATCTCACATTGGGTAATACCTTATCGGATGTACGACATTCGAAATTCCCTAGGATTTACGACAAATGCCGAAATTCCCGTCGAACATTATATTAGGTGCATGATTATTATTTCCTTTAGAAATACCCTGTTTGAAAAGTGCCGGCTGTATGTGTAATTACTGTGTTCCACGTTTTGCTGCCGACGAACTTTTGGCCATTAAATACATTAAATCTAAAAAAAGATTTAAAAGTAAGTACTTTTTCATCAATAACAAAAAAGTCACCCTCCCCCAAAAAACCCCCAAAAAAATTATGTGATGAAATTCCATCAAATATTGATTTTATTGCGAAAAAACGATTTTCCTATGGGAATTTAACATGGGGGCTAAACATAGATTATTTAAAATATTTTTTTTATTTGTGGACCGGTTTTCAAAATCTAACTTTTGTTTTCTTAGTTACATCATTTTCAAGCTATTTCGTCAGGTTTCGGAGTCAATTTCCCAGTTGACTCCCCATGTTAAATTCGCATAGGAAAATTGTTTTTTCGCAATAAAATCAATATTTGATGGAATTTCAACAAATCTTTTTTTTGGGGGAGGGTCTTTTTTGTTATTGATAAAAAGTACTTACTTTTAAATATTTTTTAGATTTAATGTGTTTACTAGCCAAAAGTTCGTCGGCAGCAAAACGTGGAACAGACAGTAGGGAAATCGGGCTTATGAGATTTATCACCATTATAGCTTCTTATCGGCGAGGACACTCATTTATGTATAAATTATTGTTCACATATTGGATTTTTAAAGAATTAAATGTGAGGAAGCGCTGGTAACCACAGCATTTAGTTCCTGAAAAGTCCAATATGTGAACAATAGCATACTTATAGTTTAGCTAAGTGTGCAATGCAATGTCCCGTCCGAGTATTAATTTTCCATTTCCTGTCGAACAGTTTATCAGTTTATCATTATGTGAAATAAGTGGAGTACAGTGCTTAGAATATAGGGTAAACAATAAATAATATAAGACGGACACGCAATTACTGCTCGTACTTATCGTACTTATATAATTAAATTCTTTTTTTTTATGGGTGTATTTTTTTTACTTACTCTCTTTATTTTTTCTCTCTATTTTTAATCGATATAAATATTTTTTTTTCTATTTTTTTCTTTTCTTTATAAATGTTTTTCAAATGTATACATATTCAAACAGGTAATAACATGTGTAACATATATTTACTTTGTAATGTAGAAATATGGAATGCAATGTAATTATGCACATACATGTTACTAGTAATATGTCATGTTTGTACATGTTTTTGTGCGAAAATAAAAAAACTAGAATAAAAAAAAAGAAGGACACTTACTGTTTGTTAGAATACGTGTGCATAATATAATATGTTTCGTTTCACTGACTAACTGGTGAACAGTGCAGATCCTGATCAGACTGCGCGGATGCGCAGGCTGATCAGGATCTACACTGATCGCACATTCCATAAACCCCGTTTCGCCAATAACAGTAACATGGTTTCTAAACCACATCATAAAATCTGTGAAAATCTCGCAATGATATAGCAAAATTAAGATGACATAAATAAAATAACTTACCGTGTTATAATGCGTGGATATAATTGCCTGACTAGTATTTCCTTTAACCCTTAGACCACTATCTTATTTTGTTTTGTCGTCTGCTGTTTATTTTCTGTTCTCCATTTGTATCATCAAAAACATACTTTGACAGCACTTCAGAATCATTTCCATTGGAAATCAATGTAAAATAATAATTATTAAATTTTGCTATAATTTAATATTATCGAAAACATATGTTCTTGCATTGTGGTGGACATGGCTGTAAAATTTGGACAGATTTCGTGAAACAGACAGTAATTATAGTCATCAATCAAAGCATGTTTTTATTGGGAAATTAGGCAAGATATAAAAGCAACAGCAGACGACAATTGTTGTGAGTAGTGGTCTAAGGGTTAATGAGTAACGTCATCCAGCCGAGGTTGAATAAAACAGGGTGTATAGTGTGTTTTATGCGACTGTTATTACTAATGTTCATGATACATCGTTATCAGCTGTTTGTTTCTGAGTCATGAATTTTAATAATTAGTTTAATCGTTATTCGACTAACACATGGGCTCATCTACATACGGGATAACGAGGCCTTTCACAAACTTGACCGTTACTTTATCTGATTAGTCAATTAAACATTTTTTTTATTTTTTAAACAATACAATTTGATAATATGAAATAAACCGCATGTAAAAATAACAACGTCATCAATATTTATTTATATTAAGACTACGTGATTTTCTTTCTCATTATTTTATGAACTTGATAATTTATGACGAAATAAAATGAAAATATTTTCATTTTAATTAAAACTTTTTTATTTTTATTTTCAAAATTTGTTGGAAAAAATTGCATAAATTTGCATAAAAGGTACAATTATGAAAACTTGCATAACTTTTGATCGGATTATAATTTTTGCATAGGGTTTTCTGCATGTGGTTTGTATTTCGTTATCTATCAGTTTGCAAAATATACTTAAAACAAATATCTTTTCTATTTCATTGGCCTCGGGAACTGACTCGGTAACCGACCTATACCCGAATATTGGGCTGATAAATTATCAGACGAATTACCGTTTGCTCGTTCTCATTTCTAGTTTTGTTGGTGGTTGTTATATTAGTCGAACTGAGTGCATTAAATGATGAGATCAGTGCTGCATCCGCACGGTTCGCCATTCAATCAATGCAACAACCGCCATGCTTGTAACAGGCAATATATATCGTTATCAGACTACTGCAGTGTCAGGCTACATGAGTGTGCTGTTTGATCACGAGCTACACTGGTCACAGATCCCATAAGAACTTTGGTCTCACGGCCACATATAAAGATTTATCCCGTCAACACAGTGCGTATGTGCCGTGAAACACGGTGCCGTGAAACATTTTTTATATCCTGTTAATACGACATAATGACTGCGTATAAATATGTGCGGTGACTGTAGTTATTTGTTTGCATTTGTAGGTGTTGACGGGATAAATAGAATACAATGTAGTAGGTTAGTGCCGTGAATGGGAAAATATATCTGGCGCGGCACGGAAACGGGTTGTGCTCGGCAGAGCCTCGCCCATCCCGTTTCCTAAGCCTTGCCAGATACTGTTTCCCATTCACGGCACTAACCTACTATTCTCTATATATACATGTAGATGCTATATACAGTGAAACCTCTATAAACCGGACACAATGTAGACACATATGTTGGTAATTTTGATGGGTTTCACTGTTATTAACTCCGATGGTTCTGTATATTTGCGAACGCAAACCCCGAACGGATGTATTAGCGTGGTCATATGCCTGTAGCCGATTTCATCAACATTGCAAAGTATACTTAGCTAGCAAAGTATACTTTGAGGGAGTAATCATTTCTTTTTCATGAAATGCATTATTTCATATAGAACTAACTACTGCATGTATTTGATGATTAAAAGTATGCATAATTATTATACTGATTTTTTACATTATCACAGCCATTTTGGCTGTGATAATGTAAAACATTCAGTATAATAAAAATTAATAAATTGATCCTAAAATTGAAAATTTCTCCCTCAAAGTATACTTTGCTAGATAAGTATACTTTGCAATATTGGTGAAATAGACTACTGGTTTACAATGGAGCATCTCAAAACCGGACACCCTGGGGACCTCCCAGGGTGTCCGGTTTAGAGAGGTTCCACTGTAGAACGTAACACGAGCCATACCAATATACATATGAAAACCCCGTCGCAGGGATGGTAAGTAACATAAGCATAATGTTTCACCAAGTCTGGAATTACCTTCCTTACTCATTCGTTTTCCACTGATATATCGTGTTCCCGGAATCTAAATATATATGAAAACACCTACTGTCTGTTTCATATCAACATGCTTAGTTTTTACAGTGACATAAAGCATACGAATCAAAATCTGCTATTAATATTTAGCAAAATTTAAGAATGAAATTATTTTTTATTTCGTGAAAGTTTGTCAAATCTTGATTTTCTTCCGAAAAAGCAGTTCCCCATGTTAAACATCCATACACATATATATATAAGTATATGCATCTAACACGGGGAAAAGCAGTTCACCGATTTTTAAATTTTAAGTATTGTTTTCTTAGATTTCGTTTATTGACTCCACTTACTTCTCCGCCATCGTCATTTCCCATTGAATAAAATAAATATTTGCCCAAATTTTGTAAAATAAAAAGAAGGAGCATTGTTAAATTTTGCTATAATTTAATATTATCGAAAAAATATGTTTTTGCATTTTGGATATGGCTGTAAAATTTGAGCAGATTTCGTGAAACAGACAGTAACTATAGTACATCAATTCGACGTCATCTGCGTTTTCAAGGTGCATGATCACGTGGTTATAACAACAACAACAACAGTGGCTGAAAGTGTTGATATCTTGCCTACTCCAAAGTAAGTACTATTTGATATTTTCCTTAATATGAAACGGATTTTGATGAAATATGGCGCAGCAAACGGGTCTTCATGAGCTGCATTTGGTCGTCCATGGAGTTCGGCATTGACTTATCTCGTTTTTGCAAAGAATCGATTCCCGTGTCTACCGACACGGAAATCGATTCTTCGCAAAACCGACAGAAGTTTGGGCAGACGCGTTTGATGGGCCGTATTTCATCGAAATCCGTTACGTAATAAGGACAATATAAAACAATACGTATTTTGAATCGGATTACATTCTGGAAGTTTCAGTACTGGTTGTTGTTGTTATAACCTTGGTATTACTGTGTACGTATTTGTCTTAATTACCAGGAAATAAAAACAATGAGGAATATGAGATGGTTGTTGTCATGTGCATACTAACTATGTGTCCAGAAGTTTCCTGGTTCGTCAGAAATAATACGTTTCGGCCCAACTTAGCGTTAACCAAATTAAAATTTCGTGTGATTAAAAATAAAAATATTATCACATTGCTCCATATAAAATCTTGCGTTTTATTTATAATACACTGTCACAGAAGTGAACATTTGAAATATAAAGAATCAAATGCAGATCTGTATAGTCTGATCAGGGTCTACACGGTTTACCATTATGTATTGAGCACGCATCAGGTTACCAGGCTGTATAGGAATGAGCTACCAGACCAGTAGCCGACTTCATCAACATTGCAAAGTATACTTTTCTAGCAAAGTATAATTTGAGGGAGTAATCATTTATTTTTCGGAAATGCATTACTTCATATAGAACTAACCACTGCATATATTTGATTATTAAAAGTATGCAGAATCATTATACTGAAATTATTAATTTGTATTATACATGTACTGAATTTATTACATTATCACAGCCATTTTGGCTGTGATAATGTAATAAATTCAGTATAATATTTCTGCATACTTTTAATCAT
This sequence comes from Conchocele bisecta, assembly GCA_029237695.1. NCBI lineage: Eukaryota > Metazoa > Mollusca > Bivalvia > Lucinida > Thyasiridae > Conchocele > Conchocele bisecta. Next base: position 23,770,824 of record CM055269.1, on the reverse strand, counting down.
AAAACATATGCATTTGTTAGTTCTATATGAAATAATGCATTTCGGGAAAAATATGTGATTAAAACCCTCAAAGTACACTTTGCTAGATAACTATGCTTTGCAATTTCGGTGAAATAGGCTACTGGGGGTATGCAACATTTGGACGTACGTCCAACACACGCCGACGCCGACGCCTACGGAATTGTGACCGATATGTCTCGGTTTCCACCGACGTGGGTGAGACAAAAATGTATCACCTTCCTTTAAAATATAAGTCACCCGCTTGCCTCTTAAAGCTACATTGCGGTATTTGGGTCGCGGGGCTGAGAAAAGCGACCTTACGACGTTTACGACCAGCGTAAGCCAAGATCAGACTGCGCAACAGGGCATACTCTGTTCGCCATCCAATCACTGAAGCAAAATTACTACCGCCAGCAAAACGAATATGTTGCTGTGACTGGAGAAATGGGGCTTCTGGGATTTCTTACCAGTGTAGCTCCTGATCAAATAACACACTCGTTTAACTGGATATCGATCTATATCACGTGTTACTAGCATATTAAGACAAGTGTTTCATTGATGGAATGGCGAACAGTGTAGATCCTGATCAGACTGTGCGGATGCACAGTCTGATCTGGATATACACTGGTCGCAAACCCGATAAACCCAATGTATCCAGTCACAACCCCCTATATGCTAACCGTACTGAGAGAATGTATAAGACGACAAATATCGTTAATGGCCATAAGGTCCATTTTCTCACTCGGTAACCCGTTTGCGGTTGTGGATATATTTTCCTGGGCGGCGACGGTGTTACAAAGAAATTAAAACATCTAAACTAGTGTACTCACGTCAGCAGGATTTGTAGTATTTTAGTGACTCATGAGTGTGTGTATTAATCACTCTACGAATGTATATAACCGTTTGTTGTGATGCAGCGTTATCGAGCGGCTAATCTTGTGGCAACATGTCAGACGAATGTCGTACAAATGACACCTTGTGTAAACATACATTCTTCGGATATGAAAAAGTAAACATATAAGCGTGTCTCGTGTGATATGTCACGTATTCAATATATGTTATTTTGCGTCATAGAGTACTGTCAGATGATATATATATATTTGTGATGGAACGTAAATATTTTATGCGCATGAATTTTTATTTCTGTTTCATCGCCTTCTGCGCGTGTCTGAAACCCAATATATTTCAGTCCGTCTGTCATTTTCATTCTACCCATATTTGGGATTTATGTTCGTTAAATTTGCTATGCATGAACGATGCGCAGTATATTTTTGAGCTTTGCTGATCGCAGAGGAATAGCGCTCATCTGCACAGACGTCACCAATGTGTGCGTTTCCAATAGTAGGACAAATACATGCATCAGTAAACTTTCATAACTTACTCTGCCAGATGTAGACGTTCTATTTATAGCAGACTCCTGACTAGGCGGATGAGCGCTATTCTGACCATAATAGTTTTAGAACCCCACCCTTGATTCAAATCGTGCGAACTATTCCAATATGCAATTCCAAGTAGACAGTGGACTAGTCCTAGAGAGATGTGACAAGCCACAGTAATATCACGGTTCGTCCGCATGTACGAGGAGATAATCCGCGAGCTAAAGCTCGCGGATTATCTCCTCGTACATGCGGACGAACGTGATCTAACTGTGTTATCACATCTTCATGTCCATACATTGCGCATGCCCTGTGTAAATGCAGAAACATAACGCGAACAGAAGATGTAAGGTCGTTCTATATAATAATACATTATCTCCGCAGGATTTCATATTTCCACTGTCCAAATGTTTTTCATTATTTTATTTTATAATCTATGTACATGTAATTATTACAAGAATGTTCGATAATAAAAAATTGTGTTTTTTCACGATTGTCATTTACTCGAACAACTACATAGTACCCTGTTATATCCCGGATACAATTGCAGCAGTATGAAAGGTTGAGCTTTTTCTGTCTAATTTCTGTTCGAAAGAATATGGTGTTACCACTCATACGAACGGTTGCGACGAGACGGATCAAATGAGTTCGCATATACATGTAGAAAAATAAACAAAACAATCAGATATTTTCAATAAAAGGTATTGTACGGATGTATCTTCAATAGGTTAAATACGATGGTCGGATGTGTGTGTGATGCGGTGATGTTGTTATATTGTTTGTCTATGTTTAAACAAATTGTTCTGATTCGGATCCAAGCTTACTGACCACGTTCCTTTACATATAATGCTTGATGAATTTCTCCCAGTCAATACTCGCTACTGATAAATACCATCAAGCCGAATCATTGCAAAATATATAGATGTTGACTATTTAACTAAATTTGCCTGCAAACAAGTTCGCTGATAAATTAGACCGAGTACAGTACTTCCACATAACTCTCGCCATGCTGTTGTTGTTGTTCATAATAAATTATGCTTGTACATGTATGCACTCATATACCACTAAGTGGTCTGAGATCATTGCCAAATAAAGGATATGTTCTGTTCTGTTCTGTTCTGTTCTGATTATTATTAGTAAACACTCACAAACTCTCACACTATTAATAGAATGTATATTTTCGTTCGTATCTATTTATGTTATCCATTCGTAGTAGGCGTTCCGTGTGAAAATATGTAGTATGACTATGTGGGAAAATACTAAATACAATCTTGTTCGCATTTGTGGCTGTTATTGGAGAATACATGTGGCTTACGGCCTCTGCGACCAGTGTAGATCCAGATCGTCATGTGCATTCAAACTGAAATACTCGGCATGCTTTAAACAAACAGTATATATATATACTTATCAGGCTGCATGGGTTCACTAACTGACAAGAATCTAGACTGACAACAAATGCCGTAAGCTCTATTTCTCCAGACACAGCCACATTTTGTAGTCCTTGAAATTAGTCATGACCGAGCGCTTTCCTGTGTTTTACGGCATTTAAATTCAGACTCCAACTGGTGGTAAACTGTGATCTATGTAAACTCTGTGGCTGAACGCGGGGTTGCAACCCCGGACACACCCCCACCCCCTCAAGATCCGCCCCTGATATTATATTTTACAAACAGCTAAAGCTCGCGGATTATCTCTCGTACATGCGGACGAACCGTGATAACTGTGGCTTAAAGTTACGGTTTATACGCCGGCGCTGTCTTTGTCATCCATAACTATATATTGTTGCATGTCTATTGCTTCGGGGTACTCTGGCTTCAAGCGTTAATCTTAATCTGAATAAAACATTTGATTTGATTGATTGATATCACGCGTGAATTGTCACTCTTGATAACAGGGGCGATAGCCGCATTTCCATAAAAGGTTAACGGAATCACATATGTATTCTCTCTATTTGTTTTATGTTGTGCAATGATCATACTTTATAATATTTATTCAGGTGACGCATTTAATTGATATGAATACTATAAATATAGCCTGCCTCATGCATATCAAAATACCCCGATAGAAACGCGCGTCTCTATTAGTAAATTAACGATTACTAAATGATATATTTGTATAGCGGGCAATCGTATTTTTTAGAACTGGTGGAATAGTTACACACTTATACACTTATTTAGCTAATAGATGGGACCCCAGCTTTAAGTTTCCCGTTATTGATAACGGCTGCTCATTGAACATGTAAAACGCAATAGACAATAGCCTTAACGCTTTTGTCGCCCGAGAATATTGTTCACGTCATCCTACATTACAATGACGATAGCACAAGTACGACATGCGCAAAGGAGGGCAATAGTGTATACTATAGGAATGAATGGCCTTTTTGTGGAATTTATCGGGGTATAAACTTGGAAAAATCGCGGGAATACTGGACGAAGGCCGGAAGGCCTCGTCCAGTATTCCCGCGACTTTTTCAAGTTTATATCCACGATAAATTCAACAAAAAGGCCATTCATTCCTTATAATTCCAGCATTTGAAATAAATTCATCAAGAAAATGTGTTTATTTTCCGTTATTATTTTAACTGCGCCTCACGGTTACGGAAAGTAGTTCGGCATGGGAGTTTACTGGGATATAAATTTTGGACAGAGACTTGCTACGGGCCAATCAAATGTTAGGGAATTGTGTAAATATTTTTGTGCTGGAATTATACACATATAAACTGACTGATTACATAATAAGGACCTGTCAAATTGGTGCGACAGGTGTGAATTTCGTCTACACCGTAAGTGGTTGTCAAAACTGACAAATCAGGGGCATGTGGCCACTAGCTCTAGTACTCAAATAGCACACATCCTAGTGAGGGAGACCAGCGTATACTAGGATATGTGTTTAGAAAACGTTTTGAGAACGTACTCCTTTATCATGCTCTAAATAAGGCAGTTTGATTGGTCGAGGCTGAGCTGTGCTCAGTCTCGACCAATCAAACTGTCTGTTTTCGAGAACGATTTTGACGGACGTGATCGATGAGACGGTTTAAATGGGCGATATCAACATATACTCCTGATGGAAATAATCATTTTTTTCTATTCACAATAATACGGGATACGGACAAAATCCCCCCCCCCGGATATAGTCCCCCACATGATCTTGACACAGGAGGACAAACGCCACCCCCCCCCCCACAAAATCCCCCCCCCCACCCCACCGTCTAAAATGCAGGTAGGACAAAAAATCCCCCCCCCCCCATTTGAAAGAATCATTGCAATAATTGGTTTTCAAATAATTCTTTGAAATGGTAATCGATTCTTCACTAAAACTATATGGTTTGGGACCGACATCAGTATACAAATGTACAAACGAGTGTGCAAATAAAACTACTGAATATGATGGGGGGGGGGTTGTCCTAGGATACATTTTTCATTGGGGGGGGATTTGGTCCTACCTTGACTTTTGATAGGGGGGTGGAATTATGTCCTACCTGTGATTTTAGACGGGGTGGGGGGGGGGGGGTTGTCCGCCTGTGTCAAAAATCATGGGGGGATTATGTCCGGGTGGGGGATTTTGTCATACACTCCAATACATACGGTGTATATTTAGCATGGAATTGATTAGCTACTCGTCCTGTCTGTTAGGTTAGACCACACCAAATAATTTTACTATGTAATTTAACCGAATGCCATGCAATGAGACCAGTCTCTCCTACTTTCACTATTCGTATGGATGCTGTGGGACCCACTTGTACATGACATGCAGCCAGTCTGTACTGGTTCTGCATGAATTAAACAATAGGTTCCCTTACTCCTAAGAAAGAAAAATCCAACCTCGTCATATCCCCCAATATTGTTTACATTTTTTGGCCACTGTTTACATCACGTGACCAACGGGTTCAGTGTTTTCTTTTAAATGCTACACATATGCTAACAACTGGTGTTAAAAGCACCCCAAAGTGTTCCTCAAGTGAAACTCGGTAGAAATAGATCAAGATTTGCAAGTATAGTGCGGGCGTTTTGAGATCTAGTTTAGATCTGTATCCTCAAAACGCCCTCTCTATTTTTCTTTATACCGGACTACCCACTGGGCGATTTCGCGCCATTTGGTATTCTCTAACCTAGAGTGATTGTAATCTGACAACTAACGTTACACGGCTGTGCAGAGGTTACTACTTCAGTGTTACCATGAGCTGGATTGACTAGATAATACTCATCATGTCTGTTATATTGATTGTAATCTGACCAGTAACTGCGGTGCAGGTGTAGCAGTTACGACCACAGTGTTACAATGTTACTATGTTACACCACCCTCCACGCCTTGTCCGCGCCATCTTATGCAAGTCTACGTCAGCAGGCAATATGTTTCCGCTAGATCCACGGACGCCTGTGGTGTGATTGTATTTGCCCGCATCATCGTCTGCGATCATGAAATGGTGTTTTTTGTTGTTTTTTTTATATGACCAGTGTAGTCCCTGCTCAGCTAGCACGGATATACTGCATTTCAGTTTGTATCACCGATCACAGACTAGCGCTAGTATAACGTAAGGCCCCTATCTTTAAGTCCATTCGACAACAATGTCACGCTAGGGTACAATTATTCCAAATTGTTTTAGATAGCTTGCAAATAACTAAGAAAACAACAGTTTTTGATCGGTTAACTATTTTACAAAATTATAAAAACACACCATAATATTTCCAATTTATTCATTCGTGAATGGATTTCATACCCAGTCGTGTTCTGCTGTCCCATATAAAGGACGCTATAAATTGATTTAAAAAAATGTTTTTTTGATATTGTAGACCGATTTTCAAAATCTAACTTTTGTTTTCTTAGTTACACCATTTCCAAGCTACCTACCTAACCAGGTTTCGGAGTCAATTTACATATTTATTGTACTGGTCCTCCAGCTCCTCGACCCCTTTTCGCAATAAAATCAATATCTGATGGACCAAATATCAAATATAAAAAATGGGGAAAAAGTAAGTGCATTGAAATTTATTTTTTAGATCTAACGCGTTTAATAGCCAAACGTGCATTGGTAGAAAAACATGTAACAGTTATGTGACATGTAAGTGTTATGTTGATCTGGTTCTATGTTGTTTACAAGTACCGAAAGGTCAGTTGTAAAAATGTAAATGCTTTGATTTAACGACGGCACTGGCTGGATGACATTACATATCGGTACCGACTATTTAAGTCCCCATCCGATAGGACTAGGCTAGCACGAAGTTGTCTTGCACAAGGACACGCCGAATCGGCCATTTGGAGCAGGTCGATGTGGGAATCGAACCCATTGTCACCCGTTCCTCAGTCCAACGCTCTACCTACTGAGCTAATCCGGCCAACAAAAAAGGTCAGTTATCAGGCTGGTGCCACTTATATATCACTGAATGGAAATAAATCATGTACCATGCAATATAATTGGGAAACGCCATGGGATTTTGTACCTTCGGACATCTGCGTAATTTCATGAAATACGTTTACAATATTTACAATACCTTCCGTAAATGGCGTCAAAAGTTGACACAATTTTCAGAGTACATGCGGAAATATATTCCGCATGTACTCTGAAAATTGTGTCAACATTTGACTTTATTAATGAAAAATATTGTAAATTTTGTAGACGTATTTAATTAAATTACGCATCTATATCCGAAGGTACAAAATCACACGGCGTGTCTCGTATGGTTGCAAATCACAACGATAACCTGCCGACAACGTATGTTTTCATTACCAATCCCGTATAATGAACTATACCTTGCATGTAAATGTCATAATTGAAACAATCCATTTGATTTTGTACCTAAGAACATTGCGATGTATCATTAAAACAATTACAGAATTTACGGTATACTCCGTAAAGGACGTCGCACGTTGACGAAATTTACATAGCAAACTCGGAATTATTTCGCATTTGCTATGAAAAGGTCGTCAACTTTCGACGTCATTTACAGAATATATCACAGTTTCTGTAAATTTATTTCATGAAAAATCGCACATGTTCTTAGGTACAAAATCTGACGGCGCGTCCCATATATAATTGATCTAGGCGACAGCTATGCACAGCTGTCATACCAACAGCTTGTATCGTGATTTACATGTACATTACATGTCCGAGTAAGTCAATTTCACATGGCGACTAGTTACGGATATTTCATTTCTTCGTGTGCACGCCGCGCAAACTGAAAACGAAGGAACAAAATCAAGGTGTATCATCACGTGGTTAAAATAACAACAACAAGTACTGAAACTTCCAGAATCCCTCCGATTCAAAGTACGTATTATTTTTTCCTTATTATGTAACGGATTTTGATGAAATATGACGCATCAAACGCGTCTTGTTAAGCTGCATTTGGTGGCCTCGGTACTTTGGCCCAGACTTCTGTCGTTTTTGCGAAGAATCCATTTCCGTGTCAGTAGACATGGAAATCGATTATTGGCAAAAAGGACATAAGTATGTGCCGAACTCCTGGGACCACCAAATTCAGCTCATGAAGACGCCATATTTCTTAAAAATCCGTTGCATATTAAGGAAAATATCAAATAATACTTACTTTGAGTGGACACGCTTTCAACAGTCGTAATCACGTGATCATGCACCTTGATAACGCAAGGTTCTTAATATCTAGTTGCGAACAGTAACTCATGCAATCTACTCCCGTATAAGCCATAGCTACGGACGGTACGGGGGTAGATTGCAAGAGTTACTGTTCGCAACAACCTAATATCCACATATACGCGGCTTCAAACTGAAACAAAGGGAGCTTATTTTCATTAACTATTACTTTTCAGTAAATTTAAGAAGACGCCTATTTTTTATTTTGTGAAATGTTGTCTATTGATTTTATTACAACAAAAAATAAATTCCCCATGTTAAATCATGAGTGAAGATGTATATGGGGGTTTAAAGTGAAATGGGGATTTGTTTCTAATTTGAGAAAAAAGTGATCTATTTTCAAAATTCAACTTTTGCTTGTTTAGTTACATCATTTTTAAGCTTTCTAATGATGGGGGACGTTTCACTAAACTTCGTACGACTAAAATGTTCGTAAGTGCAAAATTATGATAGTCTGTAAATTTTACATTAACAACGTTTTCTTGTAAACAATTAATGGATTTACATTTATTTAGCATAGGCTGCATATGCAGCCTATGCTCAATACATGTAAATCCATCAATTGAAATTTCCAGACGATCATTTTTGCACTTACGAACATTTTAGTCTTAAGAAGTTTAGTGAAACGGGCCCCAGGTTCCAAAATGGTTTGTTTTTCGACCTCCCTCCACGTTTCCAGCTCCCATATGAGACACGCCATGCAATTTTGTACATTCGGACATCTGCGTAATTTCATTAATACGTTTACAACATATCTTTCATAAATAGTCAAAAGTTGACAACATTTTCAGCATGTACTTTGAAAATGTTGTCAACTTTTGACGCCATTTATGGAAGATATTGTAAAAGCAACATTTTACCGAATTTCACGAAATAAAAAGAAGGCCCAGTCTTAATTTTTTATAAAATTAAATTTTATCGAAAATAATATTATTTTTGCATTGTTTATAATAGCTATACCATTTGTATCAGGTGTCGTGAAACATACTGATCGACACTGAGATGTGCAATAAGGAACCAGGGGGCCGTTTCACTAAACTTCGTACGACTAAAATGTTTGTAAGTGCAAAATTACGATAATCTACAAATTTCAAATTAACACTGTTTTCTTGTAAACAAGTATTGGATTTTCATTTATTGAGCATAGCTGATCCCAAAGTTGCGCTTACGAACAATTTAGTCATACGAAGTTTAATGATACGGCCCACCAGGAGTGTGCCATTTGGTCATGAGATGCTTGTGACAAATCCCATAAGCGCATTTCTCCAGCCACAGTCACATACAGTGAAACCTCTCTAAATCGGACACGCTGGGGGTCCCCAGGGTGTCCGGTTTAGAGATGTTCCACTGTAAATCAGACATATGACGTTGCCAATGTATGCGGCTGTGCTTTGTGAACTTGAACAGGCATTATCATCAAAAATGTACACCAATGACTACCTGCGCGTCCGGTTTAGAGAGACTCTACTGTATAACAACTCCTGCATGTATATTTCTTTCATGTGCCCCACGACTTGTTTGAATTACTTTCCAGTACGGTAATAAAATTCTCATTATAGAACGGCCGTCTTTGTTACTGCAGACAGACTTGTCTAATTAAGGTTTCTAATTTAGCAGCGATGCGGTTTTGCAGTTTGCTATCCTACGACCAGCCTGTCGTTTACCAGCCCGTGCGGACCCGTAGTCAAATCGGGGTGTATATCTACTAGTTTACAGTTTCTACTTTGAAATATTGAAAACAGTTCTAATGAACAACGTAGAGATTGACTGCGCTAGCAGGTGATGAGAAACAGCTCCATTGGTGACAGATAAATCCTGTTTTCATATGTAACGTGTACTATTATGAGCTAGTTCATGCGAAAATGTGCCTTATATATAAATAGAGAGAGAGAGACCATACTTACCGAGAGTTTATGAGTTTGTGATGTGATTTTTTAACTTCGGACATCTGCATTATTTCATTCACTACGTTCACAAAATGTACAGTATTTTTCGTAAATAAGGTCACAATTTTAATTTTTGACGCCATTTACGGAAAATATTGTAAATTTAGTAAATGTATGTCATGAAATTACGCAAATGTCCGAAGGTATAAAATCACAGGGCGTGTCTCAAATATGTCGAATGAATGAATTCACCGATGTCTATGGAACGTCCAATCTACATAAACTCAAATAATTAATACTAGCTCCAAATAATTAAAGCTGGCATTAAATATTTAGAGCTAGCTTCAAAGGATTTAGAGACCTCCTCATATTTAACGATAGCTCTAATTATTTAGAGCTGGCAATAGTTATTTGAGTTTATGTAGATTCGGCGTTCCAGGAACTCAAACTCTGCATAAACTCATATTATTAATGCTAGCTCTAATTATTTAAGCTATCATTAATTATTTGAGGTTATGTAGATTTGGCGTTCAATAGATGTCCACTTCATCACCGTTTCTTGGAATGGATTTACAGCGCACTGGACATGAGGCCCGTTTTACTAAACTTCGTACGACAAAAATGTTCGTAAGTGCAAATTTAGGATCGCCTGGAAATTTCAATTGATGGATTTACATGTATTGAGCATAGGCTGCATAGCCTATGCTCAATAAATGTAAATGCAATAATTGTCTACAAAAAAACATTGATAATGTGACATTTACAAACTCATAATTTTGCACTTACGAGCATTTTAGTCGTACGAAGTTTAGTGAAACGGACCACAGTGCTTTAACTCTCGGAGCAGGGATTAAATTCTCCGATTCCGAAATTGGACAATTGGGTCGGATTCGATTCGTTGATGTATAATCGTGTTCGTACGTAGATTTCAATTATTTCAATACCCCGTACAGGATCGCGTATATTTAATATTATTATACGGAATTTTCGTGTACGTGAAATCAGAAATCGACTATATATCGATGATATTTGATTCAAAAGTCAAATCATTCTCCATTCATTACCGAACCCCGCAGGGGACATGAATTTATTTTTAGTAATTCGTTCCCAGGAAATAACAATTCGTTCCCTCAATTTAATAATTCGTTCCCTCGAATTAACAAATCGTTCCCACGATATAACAATTCGTTCCCTCGAATTAACAATTCGTTCCCACGAAATGACAATTCGTTCCCTCAATTTAACAATTCGCTCCCGCTAATTAACAATTCGTTCCCACGATATAACAATTCGTTCCCACGAATTAAAAATTCGTTCCCGTGGGAACGAATTGTTATTTCGTGGGAACGAATTAATGAAAAGAATAATTCTACGTAGTTCATTACATTAGCTAATGAAAACAAAATAAAGAGGCGATTGAAGTTGTTTACAACCGGTTACAAAGTATATGGGCAAAATTCGCGCTGAAAGAATATTTAAATTAACTACGAGTTTTCAACATCTTTTTCTCGAGATTTTTCGAGGACAGAATTATATTTCATAAAGTAAATTTGGCCGCTTACTGAGAAAATGGACCGTATGCCATTTTTACCAATTGCCGATCCCGTCCTTATGATCATTCATTTACAAAAGGATTGTGATTTAATCTTTCTCGAAACTCCACTCGAAAATTAAAAAAAAATCCACTCAAACACTCCACTCCATGACTCCACTCCAAAGCTCCACTCCAATACGCATTTTACAATATGCCTTTACTCTATACTTTACCGACTGAATAGCGGCCAGCGTAGTCCCAGACCAGACTGCGCGGACTCAGGGTAAATAACGTCGCAGGGTACATTTTCTCAGCATACGTGTTACAGAGACCTTTGATAGCGGAGATGTACAACGTCGTATTTGCCGTCTCATTCACGAATGAATTTCGTACGTTCGTGTCGTAAATGGGCCGCCTGAGAAAAGGTCCCTTATGATATATGCAACAATTACCGTTTCTGATAAGTATGCTCTTCCCACGGTCGAGGAGTAGAATGCAAGCACGTTGATGACGTTACTCATGCTTTAAGTTTCCGAATGGCGAGTAGCGTAGGGCATGAGCAGACTAGGCGGATACGTAGGCTGGACTGGGATGTATGCTGGTGCTAGGACATTTTCTCAGCCGGCGACCCATGTGTGTATTACCACTTGCGACGTAACAGCGTCATTTCCCGGTTATAATTTCTGATTGATGATAGATGCAACGAACACGAGGTGTCAACGGTTTTCCGGAGGCGTCATACATAGCAAAGCTAAAATGGTCGTGAAGATGGGTTAAATATTTGTAATGTGATCAAATGTTGGACTTTGACACGCATGCATGTATATTAATAGGTCACTTACATGCACCTCAATTAACTGTATAATAATATGTTGTATGTATTACATAATGGTATTCTACAGTGGAACCCCTCTAAACCGGACAACAATACAAAATCTGTGATCAAACTTTTGACCGGTTTCTTGGTCATCACGTGATAATTCCTGTTTCGGATCGCATAGCACACAACTGTGTCTCAGAATGATCAAATGCCTGATTTACAGTGAAACATCCCAGGGTGTCCGGTTTAGAGAGGTTTCACTGTATCGGTGCAGTAATAGGGCTAATGCCAATATGTAGTCCATTCACTTTTAAATGTACAGGTATTTGTATCAGTATTAACCCTTACACTGCTGAATTAAATTTTGTCGTCTGCTGTTTATTTTTTATTTTCGATTTTTCTCGTCAAAAACATGATTTGACAGCAGTTGAGAATCATTTCCAATGGAAATAATCCAAAAATGCTGTCAAACCATGTTTTTATTCAGAAAGAAGGCAAAATATAAAGCAACAGCAGACGACAATTTTCGTGCTTGGCAGTCTAAGGGTTAAATTGGTTCGACTCGGTATTAAACCAGTTCGGACCATTACTTAAATGGATAAGAATTCATGACATGAGATGAGACCAAGAATTAAATGGATGAGAGGATACGAATTCAGGACATGAGATACATTGGCAGTTCAACCATTATTATAATACAAAAACCGGTGGCGAATACATGTATATGCTGATTTGAAATATGTTGTATTCTGCGAGTTTGTACTGATAAACGCGATTTCGGAAAGACCTGCACGTCCGTTCAACTTGTCAGTGGTTGTTGGTTGTTATATTCCACAGGTGGAAGACTCGGACCTAGGACCCAATAATTGGCTGATTTGGAAAACGTTACCCCACCCACCCATTTCCATACACTATGCATTCATTTGGAAAACGTTACCACACCCACCCATTTCCATACACTATGGCATGCATTATAGCTTTTACATTTAATATATTGTTGAAGACGATAGTCAGTCGTCAGGCCCGTACGCAGGATTTTCTATTGGGGGGTGCGTCAGGGGCGAGCCCCATGTAGTGGCGCGAGTACGCTAGGCGTACTCGCGCCACTAGATGGGGCTCGCCCCTGACGCACCCCCCTAAACATTTTTAAACCTATATGGCCTGAAATGCGGCATTTTCATGCAAATTACCTGTATATTAATGCATTTCAAGATTTGTTGAGATTACTGTTTGAAAAATAGCGGACCTCGGCGAATTTAGGGGGGTGCGTACGCACCCGCCCCCCCCCCCCCCCCCCCCCCCCCCCCCGCCCCCTGCGAACGGGCCTGGTCGTGAATGATCAGTGTAGACGGTGCTTAGACTATATCAGGGTATGGGCTCACGGGGTCTATTGCTTTTATGTTAATGCGTCTGGAGTAATGGCGGCGCCCAGGAAGTCTCATGTACATTTTATTTGTCATCAGCACGGCTGCGGTTTCTTCCTTTCAATGATGACCAAGTTCCAGCCGTTAATACTACGAGTCCGCAAATACCGAAGTTAGCAGCATTACTTGTGTAGTTAGTCTGAACATTCTGTAGAGAAATTTGAATCGGACAGAGAATCGAATGTAGTTTAAACTTAGTCCGATTCAAATTTCTCTGCAGAATGGAAGAAACCGCAGTCGTATTGATGAAAATTAAGATTTACCTAAGACGTCATGGGCGCCGCCATTACTCTAGACAAAGCAATAGACTACGTGATTCTATAGCTGTACAACAGTGATGGGACTCTAACCACACTATGTTGTGTATATGGCCTCCGGGGCATCATCTATCACTACGGTAGTCTAAATGTGTCTGTGACAGGAAAAATGCGACTTATTGGCAGTGTAGCTCCTGATCAAATAGCACACTCATGTAGCCTGATAACAATCTACAGTGCTTGTTAGAAGCTTCACGGGTGTCTTATTAATGGAATGACGACCTGTGCAGATCCTGATCAGCCTGTGCGGATGCACAGGCTGATCTGGATCTACACTGGTCGCAAACCCCATACGCTCCATTTTTCCAGTCACAACCACAAACGAGCTCGTTAAGAAGTGTTTGACCAACTGACCTACGTACATCATAAAACAACGTGTCAACATGGAGAAACTTTTCCTTTGGTTTAAACATATTTATCAGACTGTATTTGCAAACAAGTATGTACATGTATATACATGTAGTAGTAATTTGGATTGAATTGAAAGCAAATACGTATGAAAATCCTCTCCGTCGCATCACAAAGCAGTCAGTGGATATTTTGTTTTTTTCTGTTTGCAGAATTTTAACATTTTATGTCCTCTTAATGTTCACGTCCATTTGAGATATGTCTATCAAACATGCAATGCAGCCATGGTAACGCGTCTTCTTCTTGAAAATTGAATTTTATGGAGGAATTTTGGCGAGTGAATTTCAGGCATGCGCTCTGCTAAATTTAAGGAAACATTGAAATAAATAAAAGCTACCTTATGACATGTACGACCAGTGTAGGCCCAGTTCAGCCTGCCCATCCTCGCAGTCTGGTCATGGTCAACACTGTCCGCCATAGTGTGAAGCTAATATTACATGTATGTATATTAACGAATAACAGTATTAAATAAACATTTAAAGGTACATGCCCACACAGTAGGCACAAAATGTTCTTTATAGGAATTGAATACGCGTATAATTGTGTCACTATTCCACCAGTTCTAAATATGCCCGTTATGCAAATATAATCGTTTAGTCATATTTATGTTACTGATAATGACGCGCGGTGGTATCAGGCTATTTTCATATGCAAATGAGGCATGACATTTTTTAATTATTTATACAAATTAAATGCGTCACCTAAATAAATAGTATGTTCGACATATTTATAGTATAATCATTGCACATCAAAAACTAAACACAGATAATAAGTAGTATCGCCCCTGATATCAGTGTGCAAATTTACGTCTGATATAAAATGTAAAATAATGCAAATAAATACGTGGGGAAATGGTGAATGAATGTTTATTTTACCAGGAAATGTCTCGGATGATGTCTCTGATATATAAAGAACATGTTGTGCTTACTGAGTGGGCATGTACCTTTAACTCCACACAGTACACTGGTCACAAATGTTCCAAGACCCGTTTCTAGTTCGGTGGCCCAATTATGGTTGTAGCTGGAGAAAAGAGGCTTATGGCCAATGCGACCAGAGTAGACCCAGATCAGGGTATGCACTGTTCGCCAGTCAGTGGCACAACTGTAATGCTTCTTCTAACTTGTAGTTTTGATCATTATCAGGCTTCAGGAGTGCGGTATAGAAGATCAGTAGCCTATTTCACCAACATTGCAAAGTACACCTTTCTAGCAATGTATACTTTGAGGGAGTAATCATTTATTTCCCCCGAAATACACTATGTTGTATAGAACTAACGACTGCATATATTTGATTATTAAGAGTATGCAAAATTATTATACTGAATTTATTACATTATTACAGCCAAAATGGCTGTAATAATGTAATAAATTCAGCATAAAAAAAATAAATAAATTTATCATTAAATTGAAAAGTTCTCCCTCAAAGTATAATTTGCTAGATAAGTATACTTTGCAATGTTGGTGAAATAGGCTACTGAAGTTTGAATATTCACGATCGTCATGAGCCTCAATTCTCCAGTCACAGCCACAGTTAAGGTTCTCGGCCGCAGAAATAGACACACACGCCAAGCCAATATGAGATACGTCATGTGAGTGTGTACCTTCGGAAATCTGCATAATTTCATGAAATACGTTTACAAAATACATTTGTATTTCGTAACTGGTGTAAAAAGAGTGCATGCGGAATTATATTTGTCAACTTTTAACATTATTTATGAAAAATATTGTAAATTTTGTAAACGTATTTAATGAAATTACGCAGATGGTACATACTGGCATGGCGTGTTTCTATTATGTGAGCTGCCATGGCAACAGAGTAAAATTGAACACACAACCATTCTAGACCCAGACCCGGCGACGTTTGATCGGGACATACACTGTTCGTCATATTGACGACCGAAGCATTCGATGGCGTCTGTAAACTAAACACGGTATGGGATCACGTGGTATATTGTTTACACTGAGGTAATGGCGGCGCCCATGAGCATGTTCAGACTAACTACACACGTAATGCTGCGGAATTTGATATTGGCGGACTCGTAGTGTTAACGGCTGGAAAATGGTCATCATTGAAAGGAAGAAACGGCAGTCTTATTAATGAAAAATAAGATTTACCCGATACGTCATGGGCGCCGCCATTACTGCAGTTTAAACAATAGACCACGTGATAACATACCCTGTCTAAATAAAGGGATATTTTGATTCAACAAAATGCAATAGGCGTAATTGTGTCGTGAGTCTGTCATTTAACAAAGAGAGATTATATTTCAACTCGAACTTGGTATTTCTGATGACCGCAAAAATGTTTTTAATTTCGATTAAATAACTCGAAGGTATCGTGACATGATACGAGTACTTATTTGTGGCTGTGACTGGGGAAATTGGGCTTATGGGATTTGCGACCAGTGTAGATCCAGATCAGACTATGCATACGCACAGTCTGATCAGGACCTACACTGATAGCCATTCCATCAACGAAACAC
Source organism: Conchocele bisecta (assembly GCA_029237695.1). Taxonomy (NCBI): domain Eukaryota; kingdom Metazoa; phylum Mollusca; class Bivalvia; order Lucinida; family Thyasiridae; genus Conchocele; species Conchocele bisecta. The sequence continues at coordinate 23,753,970 of CM055269.1, read as the reverse complement.
CCGTAATGCTCCTAACGTATTGTGGTTATCCTTACCGGGTTTCCAGAGTGCGCTCGAAGATCAGGGGGCCATTTCACTAAACTTCGTACGACTAAAATGTCCGTATGTGCAAAATTATGATAGTCTGTAAATTTCACATTAACAATGTTTTCTTGTAAACAGTTATTGGATTTACATTTATTGAGCATAGGCAGCCTATGCTCAATAAATGTAAATCCATCAATTGATATTTCCAGACGATCCTAAATTTGCACTTACGAACATTTTAGTCGTAAGAAGTTTAGTGAAACGGGCCCCAGAAGTTGGAATACGCCCCATTTCATGAGTCACAGCCGAATGTGTGTATGTCATGTGTAAATATATGAACCCGGCTCTGTAGCCGATTTCATCAACATTGCAAAGTATACTTTTCTAGCAAAGTATACTTTGAGGGAGAAATTTTCAATTTTAGGATAAATTTATTAATTTTTATTATACTGAATTTATTACATTATCACAGCCATTTTGGCTGTGATAATGTAATAAATTCAGTAATAATAATTCTGCATACTTTTAATCATCAACTATATGCAGTAGTTAGTTCTATATGAAATAATGCATTTCATGAAAAATAAATGATTGCTCCCTCAAAGTATACTTTGCTAGAAATGTATACTTTGCAATGTTGGTGAAATAGGCTACAGGTATTTCTTTCCTACGGAGCCCCGCAGGGGACATGGATTTTTTCTATTAATTCGTTCCCATGAAATAACAATTTATTTCGTTCCCTCAATTTAACAATTCGTTCCAATTAACAATTCGTTCCCACGAAATGACAATTCGTTCAACTCAATTTAACAATTCGTTAAATTGAGGGAACGAATTGTTAATTCGTGGAACGAATTGTTACATTGAGGGAACGAATTGTTATTTCGTAGGAACGAATTAATAAAATAAAATCCATGTCCTCTCGGCGGGGCTCCGTAGGAAAGTAATACCAGAGCTGGGTTCACATATTTACACGAACAAAATAATCTACGTCCCCTGCGGGGTTCCGTTCTAACATGCGCTACGCCGTTTTTGGAAAACGCTCGGCGAAATCGATCATGGAAACTATTGTTTTTCGAAACCAATTTCGACGAAAAATTCAGTTATATTTTATCACCGTATCACGTTTTATGCAAGTCTACCTACACTCACTGGCTGCATACTAGAACCTCTCTATGCCGGAACTGATATAAATATATCAGCATGCTCATGATGGCGACGCACGCATACATATGCTGCCCTCCCAAGTCAAACTGCAGTATCTGTTAAACTGCAGTTTAACACATACTGCAGTTTGACTTGGGAGGGCAGTATGTGTCATGTGTGGCCGCGACTGGAGAAATGGAGCGTATGGCGTTTCTGATAAGTCTCGGTCTCAATCTTCTAGCACATTCCTTCAGCCTCATGTGGATATATATAGTCTGTTCTAAAGAAGCAGGACATGTGATTTAGTGACTAAATTACATCCAGTGAAGGCCGGAAAGTGCGACTGCTATGTTTCACTTTCCACCACAGGTTTCGGCTTTCATCGGTATACCTCTTTATATATGAATAAGGCTTCAAACTTTGGTTGAACACAAAATAACATGCTTAAGCTTGTAATTTTCTATGTATTCTATGTATTTCTGCAGGATATCGATAATTCTCAAATGATCATATGGACTTGCCACTACACTATTGACGTTAGAGTCTTAAACACATTATTTAATTTGTTATGATACGGGGTTGTGTCCGACCTGGGAAAAGGAGCTGTAAGTCGATACTATTTGCATAAGTCTGTTCTAACTATGTTATTTTAGCAAGATACATGTAACACTAATTCTCAAATGAACATGTGCACTTTCCGCCAAAATATTCACATTAGCGGTAATAACGTCGCGGAATGTGTTATGATACAAGGTCGTGTCCGACCAAAGTCTTGTTCATATATACTGAAAGGATAAAGAAACGCAGGGTAACAATATACGCAATATTATTTAAATGCTTGGCCTAAAATTATGAAAACCGGTCAGGCGACTATTTTGGTCACTGTGCACCCAAACCGGTGCCTAAAGTTACTCAACCGTGTAATGCACCGTACCACATAGAGAAAGTGATAAAAAGCCAAAAACACGTGCAGCATGATGATGATAAGTTCGTCAAAACATTTTGTCATACCACTTGATACGCTTGAGGTATACACATCGTTTTCCGCTATTTACACTGAATTTATAGCTCTCACAATCATGGTACTTCTAACGGAAGTTCAAAGGGGTCGGGCTATTGCATTGCTAATGCAAGGTAAAACGCAACAGCAGGTTGCTATGCAGTTCGGTGTGAATGTTTCCACCATAGAACGTCTTGTCCGTCGTCTGAGAGAGACCGGAAGGGTTGCCGACCGACCGAGATCGGGACGTCCGCGCGTAACGTCGCGACGTCAAGACAGGGCTATTCGTCTCGCCCACCTACGTAATCGCCACGTTACTGCCACTGAAACCGCTATTAACACGGTAGGCAATCATAATCGCCACATTTACCCCAAAACTGTAAGAAATCGATTGCGCGAGGTTGGTCTGCGAGCACGTCGTCCCTACGTTGATCTGCCTCTCACTCGTGCACGTCGCGCGCGTTGTATGGCTTGGTTGGCGGCCGGCACATGCTCCCAGACGATTTCCAATGAGGCAATGGAGACAAGTATTTGTCACAGATGAGTCCCGGTTCACTCTTTTTCGTCCGGACGGTCAACGTCGTGTATAGCGACGTCGTGGGGAAACGCTTCGCCGACGCTTGCGTTCTTGAAAGGGATATGTTTGGGGGTGGCTCGGTTATGGTCTGGGGAGGGATATCTCACGGGGTAAAATCACCGTTGATTGTGGTAGCCGGGAATTTAACCGCCGTAAGATATAGGGATGAAATCCTCCGCCCGGTTGTGCAACAGCGTCAACTAATTTTCCAGCATGATAATGCCCGGCCCCATGCATGTAGCCAGAGTTTGTCAAGACTTTCTCGCTGACCATAACATTAACCCACTCGACTGGCCAGCGTACAGTCCCGATTTGTCCCCAATCGAACATCTGTGGGACGAACTTGACAGGAGGATAAGGGGTGTCGGAATACCCCTTCTAATCTCGACCAACTAAGGACTGCATTGTTAGAAGAGTGGAACAATATCCCAATAAGAAGGATAAATGCACTGATGAATTCCATGCACAAGAGAATCAGGGCTGTGACAGATGCGCGAGGGGGGCATACAATATACTGACAAAACAGTGGATTTCACTGTGCGATATTGGGGGTTACCGTCAATTGTGATTCAATTACTAATGAATTATCGGTCAAAACCTAATGCAATTTTGGTAATGTGTTGACAAAAGATGTATTTTTAATACTCATATAAAATATTGTATATAACAGCAAACACATCACTTTAAATCACCTGAAATGTTTACCCTGCGTTTCTTTATCCTTTCAGTATATTTAGTGTTATACCGATGTAAGCCGTTTTTCACTATCTTGTGCGATAACTGTGCTACTGTGACCAATGCATGTTAGGTAACTCAGGTTGCAATATGAGATATGGCCGTACGAGTTGTCTCCACTAAACAATCATTAACACTACATTTAATGTCGATAAAGTCGGGTTTAATTGACCTATTTTATTGACAACTTAACTTACTAAGGCACACTCCTATGTCGTTTGCATAAGTTATACTGCCAAACAGTTTTGTATGTAGCTATCATTCAAATATATTTCCATTAACCCTGTGAACCCGAAAGCTCGCTATAGCAAACAGTGCAGATCCGGATGAGCCGGCTCGTAACGAGCCGTCTCATCAGGATCTGCACTGTTTGAAAGTAATTTTTATATTTTTGAGAACAAAAAATACCTCTTTTCATAAATGGAATCGTCTGAAAACCATATTTTAACCGTTGGATTTGTCGGAAAATTAACATATCAAAATACATTTCGGTTATGTATGGGTGAAAGGGTTAACAGCTATCAAAGAGTGACGTTGGTTCTAGTAGTATGATGACTCTCATACATCTTTATCTGATTTACATACTTTTGTAGTAAATTATTTTGAAGGAAAATCATGTTTTGACATGAAAAGATATGATAGACCGGGATACAGTTATTGTCATCTTCAATTTAACAAATTTATAAAATCGTATGATACAAGCCATGTATATGATTGTGTATGTGCGATACATGAAAAATGTTTACACAATTTACGATATTTTCCGTAAATGACGTCGAAAATTTACGAAATGTTCAGAGCGAAAGCTGAATCGAACATCGAACGTATACCTTCGGACATCTGCCGTTATTTATCGTAATAACGCAGTTTTACCCAAACCTTAGCCAGTGATGCTATAAAGTTGTACCGAGACTAGTTTACAGTCTTTAATATTCATTAACTGACTCGTTCCTGCTGTATAGGAAACCGGTATATAAAACTGTATATACTGCGTAACTGAATTGAGTATGAATTCATATAAGAAATGTACATGTTACTAGCGAAGTTATGTAAGTCGTCTAGGTATGGAAGTAGAATTTCATCTACATAATTATACACATGCACGATTGTTTCTCGATATATTCATGCTATCTGATAACATGGTTCACCCTAATGCACATGCCAGATGATCTGATCTTATTCAATGCGAATGAATGAATAAATTTGAAAATGTTGGTAAAAAAATAAGCCAGCCGCCGAACTGTTCCGTTCGTGCCGGAACCCGTGATTGCGCTTGGGGCATTACAATCTTCCATCTTTGGCAGCCAATGGGATGATACCATGCTACCATGAATCTACCATGAATTGACCAATCAGATCATTTGTATCTTCCATGAATCTATCATGAATTGACCAATCATATAATTTGTATCTACCATGAATTTACCAACTGACTGACACCAGACCAACTGACTGACACCAACCGACAAACAGACATACATGTACAGCATACAGATGGTTTGTTACGAGCCGGCTCATCTGGATCTACAGTGGTTGTAAATGTTGTCGATAACTGGGCATAGCGAATACTGGTAACGACATGACCTACATCACAAATAGCAATACACGGGTAACTAGCACAAGTGTGGCTATCTATATGTAAGCATATATGGTTTATGGCATATATGGTTTATATGGCAGATAATTGCTAAAATAGTACGTATGAAGTGAACATTTACCTGCTGTCAGTGAATTGTTTTCTCCACCTCGGCTCACATGGGGGCATCCATCTTTGTTTATTTCATAAGTTCCGACTTAAATATTTAAGTTATAACTTAAGACTGCTAGCTACCTGTCTTAGTTTTTCATAGTAAATTTCGATTGTCGTTCTTGCTAAGATGTTTTGTGAAACGGACTTAGCACGTACTCCGGACTTAAGTTATAACTTATGACAAAAGTACTTGCTTAGTTCGTTAGTGAAACGTGCCCCAGGTCATTACAATCTATCATGATTCAGGTTCATTCAGCAGACATTGTTGTCACTGAATGTTACACAATTGATCTTTTTACTGATTTAAGTAAGGTAGGTTTACACCTTACTGACCTTTGTGATTAGTTTATACACTTGTATCATATTCTTATACTGCATATTCTGACATGCATTTATCAAATTACGCTCAGGAAACTGGAATTTGATTGAAGCTTTCTTCATAATGGAGAGTGCCATAAATCGATGGGTACCTATTACTGACACTACAATTCATCATTTAGACTTGTACATATTTCAACATCGATTTGTTGTTCCATAATAAAGGCAATAATTAATCAAATACACCATGCTACAGATAAGCAATATTATTTCATGTATCTTGTAATAAGCCTTTACACCCATTTGTATACCCTATTTAGCCCAGATATGAAACCAATTGAAGAATGTGTTGTCTGCAAATATATACCACCCCTGTACCCGCAACGAATGTTGTGTGTGTGGGGGGTGGGGGTATACTGGATTCACCTTGTCCGTCCGTCTGTTGTACAGCTCCGATACAGACAAGTAAGCTGCATGATTTCAAGGACAAGTATCACACTACCAAATAATTGTTCCTTAGTAGATGTGGAATTTTTCATAAAAATTTTGACAGAAATTTATATTTTCTACCAATAACGGGGAAAGTTGACGAAAGTTTCATAATAAATTCGGAATTTTATTCTGAATCTGATCTCAACATTCTATCAACGGCATAATTTCATGAAATACGTTTACAAAATTTACAATATTTTCTGTAAATAGCCTCAAAAGTTGACAACATTTTATTATATTATATTCCGCCTGTACTCTGAAAATATTGTCAACTTTTGACTTTATTTATGCTACGGAGACATGTTTGGTCGGTGCATCAGTACGTCTTCAATGTATGATGTTATGCCTATACATGTACATTAAATATAATATAACAACTGTGTTACAATGGTTACTCAATTATACAGTTTATATATATCTCCCAGGTATACTAATCTTGGGACCCAGCATAGTCCTATATATAACGTTCGCATATACCTCCAGGAAAAGAAACGAAAGAACGAACGAATAATTCGCTGCATATGGGAATGGAAACTGTGACACAGACTTTATTAGCCTGGCACAACACATACACGAGCTAAATTGATCTCATTTTGCTATTTATTGTCTCCGTGTTGGTTCAAAATGTCAAAGTAACATGGCATTCCTTAGGAGCCCAGCAGGGGACGTAGAACTATTTTTTGTATTAATTCGTTCCCACGAAATAACAATTCGTTCCATCAATTTAACAATTAATTCCAATTCGTTCTTTCAATTTAACAATTCGTTCCCACGAAATAACAATTCGTTCCCACGGGAACGAATTGTTATATCGTGGGAACGAGTTGTTAATTCGAGTGAACGAATTGTTAATTCGAGGGAACGAATTGCTAAATTGAAGGAACAAATTGTCATTTCGTGGGAACGATTTGATAATTCGAGGGAACGAATTGTTTATATCGTGGGAACGAATTGTTAATTCGAGGGAACGAATTTTTAATTTGAAGGAACGAATTTTTATTTCGTGGGAACGAATTAATGAGAAAAATAATTATACGTCCCATGCAGGGCTCCGTACATTCCTGCTTGCGGATCCATGCAAACAAAACAAGACGAAACAAGGCGGTCACCACGAAGGTGATGGTCACCAAGGTCAAGGTCACAGTATGAGGAAGTCCAAAATTATTTATATGAAAGTCACGGTCACCAAGGTCGCGGTCAAACAAATGACAATGGGTGCATATTTTTCAACAAAGTGAGGCAGCTCTTGGTGAAGTTTGGTAACGATCCGACTAACGGATCGGGAGATATTCAACATTTGGACTACGTCCAAAAGTATTCACAAAAACGACAAGGTCACCAAGGTGACGGCCAAGGTCACAATAATGACACTGGATGGATGGCTATCAATGTGAGGAAGCTATTTATTGAGTTTAGTAATGGTATGACTAACGGATCAGGAGATATTTAATGTTTGGACTTATGCCCAAAATTGTTGACACCAATGTGAAGGTCACCAAGGTCAAGGTCAGCCGAATTACACTGGTAGATATCCATCAAAGTGAGTGAAGGTGCTATTGATGAAGTTTGAAGATGCTCCGACTAACTGATCAAGATATTCAACATTTGGGTGTACGTCCAACAGTATTGACTAGGCCAAGGTCAGCAACGTGCATGTCGATGTCACCCGAATAACACTAGACATATGGCAATGAATGTGAGAAAGCTATTGATGAAGTTTGGTCATGATCCGACACTAGACTTATTCAACATTTGTACGTATGTCCAAAAATGTTGACACAGATGTCAATGTCACCATGGTTACGGTCACCCGAATGACAGTGGGTGGGTAGCCATTAATGTGAGGAAGCTATTGATGATGTTTGTTAAGGATCTGGCTGAGGCAAAGGTTAAGGTCACCAAGGTCAATGTCAACCGAATGACAGTGGATGGATATCCATCCACGTAAGAAAGCTATTGATGAAGTTTGGAAAGGATCTCACTTACGGATCAGGAAGGATAATGCCACCAATATGAAGGTCAATGTTACCCGAATGACACTAGATGGATAGTCATCGATGTGAGGAAGCTATTTGTAAAGTTTGGTAAGGATCTGGCTAACGGATCAGGAGGTATTCAACATTTGGACGTATGTACACAATTATTGACACGAAGGTTAAGGTCACCAAGTGAAGGTCAATGTCAACCGAATGACACTGGGTGGATAGCCATCAATGTGAGAAAGCTATTGATGAATTTGGTAAGGATCCGACTAAACGGACCAGGAGGTATTCAACATTAGGACGTACGTCCAAAAGTATTGACACAAAGGATAAAGTCGCCAACAAAGGATAAAGTCGCCAATGTGAAGGTCAATGTCACCCGAATGACACTGAATGGATATCCATCGATGTGAGGAAGCTATTTATTGCGTTAACTTGTTTATTTACGTCTCATCAACTGTACATCATAAAACAAAGAACAATAGTACAACACAGGCACACGTACAATTTCCATTCTAAAAGAATTACAAGAGACGGCTCGTTAAAACGTTGAGCAAACAGTAATATATTTCAACAAATACATATACAACATTACATGTACTTGTTGCATAGTTTATGCATGCACATGCATATATATATATACTCGTGTTATATGATAAACGCAGTCATCCCATGGTGTCACAAAACTACCGCGCCCCAATTGACACATTCACAGGATCGGTATTAAGTGCGATGCTATGCTACAACATGTTTTGTGACACGGGACTCGTGTGGATATATGAATCAGCCCCATACTCGCATTAAATTAATATTTGTCGATTTTGTTTAAATCAAAATCAGTAAGAAAACAATAAGCCATTGAAGTTGACATTGCCACTGCGCTTATCCTGGTTAAAAACAAACAATCAGAGGCAACGACAACCGTTTGCTTATTTCTTTCTAACGTCCCGCATTGTATAGCTATCGCTAATCGTGACAGTGCAAATAAATAATTACATGTTTTATTCACCTGTCTAAAAGTGTGTTAAAATATATTGAAATAAACCACAAACGAGTGTCTATGTACAAAGGCGTCTTAATACGAAAACGATTACAAAATGATTATCATCTCAAATCAGATTTGAAATGAACTTATTAGCAGTAGATATACAACCGAGCTTAAGAAGGAAGTAAACGGTATGTAAACACATATCTTCACATCTGATACTATCGTATAAAACGATACTTTGTACAACAATGAAGATCTTCTACTCAGAATGAAATGAAGGGTTTTGGCACAGAATCGTAACATATTCTCACGTGAGAACAGAAATATGAATTTAGCATCATTCGCCATATTTGCAAAGGTGGGTTCGGTTCTATAAGCGTGATCAAATAGTGAAGTTCTTAGATCATCGTACTCAGGGCAAGTAAAGATCACATGATATTAATCGTCAACCTGATTACTACAAAAAGGACATAATCTCTCTCCGACTGGAAGTTGTTCGTACCGACCAGTTTCAATACGCAAGGGAGCCACGCCGCATCTGAATTTAGCAATTGCAGACATATGAGACCGCGGTGGAATCATTTTACAGTGTGTTTCGACCTCCCAAGTTTGCTTAAGTAGTTTATATCGCCTTAATTTGTTTCACCTGTTACCCCACGCACACTAACATCCCGGTTGACAGCTGGACGCCATTTTTACACTGGACGAAGTTTTGCATACCGATCAGTGACATCGCGTACCGTACTACATGTATTTATAGTCGTACCATACTACATGTATGTATAGTCGTACCGTCTACATAGTCGGAAACACCAAGAGTACAGGGGCCCGTTTCACTAAACTTCTTACGACTAAAATGTTCGCAAGCGCAAATTTAGAATCGTCTGCAAATTTTAATTGATGGATTTACATTTATTGAGCATAGGCTGCATATGCAGCCTATGCTCAATAAATGTAAATCCAACAATTATTTACAAGAAAACAGTGTTAATGTGAAATTTAAAGACTATCATAATTTTGCACTTACGAACATTTTAGTCGTAGGAAGTTTAGTGAAACGGACCCCAGGTCAGGAGGTATTCAACATTTGGACGTACGTCCACAAAAATGTGCACAATTAAAAAAAATATTTAAACAAAATATATATACTTTTAGCCCACATGTTAATTTGTTCGCATTAAAATCAATATTTTTTCCCACTATGTGAGACATATAAACGATGGGAAGTTAAAAATAAATGTATCGAAACCGAAAGTACAGTGATTTATTATGTTAGTATTTCTTGGCTGAATACCATATTGTTTTACATTTTAATGATTTAAACTCATTAGGCACAATATGCTCTGTATAGGAATTACATACGTGTATAATTGTGTCACTAATTGTGTCACTAATTGTGTCACTATTGCACCAGTTCCAAAAATTACGTAGATGTAAATGCTTTGATTTAACGACTGGCTCGATGACCTTGCATGTCGGGACCGACTATTTAAGTCCCCATTCTATAGGACTAGGCTAGCACGAAGTTGTATTGCGTGGGGGTTGGTGAATAAATGTTTATTTTGCCAGAAAATTTCTCAGATGATGTATCTGATATAGAGCACATGTTCTGCCTCCAGAGTGGACATTTATCATATAACTTTAAATCACGACTCATATCAACCCCATATTTCCAGAACGAAACTGGAATTATTGTCAATATTTACGCTTATGTCGTCTTTATTAATACATCGAACGAAACAAAAGTCACGTAGCCAAGGTGTACTTAAAGTGTACTTATACAATGAGTTATTTTTAAATCAAAATTCTCGGTAACACGGGACTACTCGTGATTTGTAAACGTGACATTGTATATTGTTCACCCATATGTAACTGTGTCCGGATAAATGGGATTTTGCGACCAGTGTAGATCCAGATCAGACTGTGCATCCGCACAGTCTGATCAGGATATACACTGTTCGCCATTCCATCAGTGAAACACCTGTCACGGCTAAGTAATAAAAACTCAATGGGATTTTGCGACCAGTGTAGATCCAGATCAGCATCAGCACAGTCTGATCAGGATATACACTGTTCGCCATTGCATCAGTGAAACACCAATCTTTCGTTCCAATCCTCTTTACACTGCTTGTATACCGAAAAATTATTAATTACTGTTTAATAAAATATGTTTATACCAAACACCTATCACGGTTATGTAATAACAACTCAATGGTAAAAAGACAACTACATTTGGTTAACATGAATCATTACAACCATATTACTGTCTGTTCCACGTTTGGCCATTAAACACATTAAATCTAAAACAATTTTCCTATGGGAATTTAACATGGGGAGTCAATTTCCAAAACTTTTATTTGTTTTGATCCTGAAGGATCAAAAAACGAAAATGTTTGGAAATTGACTCCGAAACCTAGCGAGATATCTTGAAAATGATGTAACTAAGAAACCAAGAGTTAGATTTTTAAAATCGGTTCACAAATAAAAACAATATTTAAAAAAACAATTGGGGGAGGGTGACTTTTTGTCATTGATGAAAAAGTTCGTCGGCAGCAAAACGTGGAACAGACAATAGAATGGCCGCGGCCAGCATGTCGCGCCCGCCGAGGAATAGAATGGATAATATATGCATGATATTATGGTGTTTTATGGCTCAGTGACTTGTAAATTAAGACACTTAGAGCTGAGAATACACCTGGGGAGAATGCCCAAATTCAGCAGTTGAATTTACAATATCCTGATTTGTTGCCAGGTGATCTTACCACAGCAAAATCTCTTGGCCTCACCACCTTTTACTCGGCTCCTATGAAAAGCAGGGGATACTGGTTAAGACTTACAAGAAATAAATTTCCATGGTCTCAAAAGAAGACGATATTGGAGTTGCAGTAAACAATTCCATGGATCTACAGGTCGGGTTGCTGAAGTATTCAGGTATTGACCACAATGAATATCTGGAGGATGGTAAACATGCATATGAAGTTTCAAGTCAATGAGTGAAGCGGTTGAGGAGATATAACATACGTAAAGACTTTAACGCAAAGTTTGCAAAAAAATTAAAGCAAACTTCTAAGACATTTGATATTAACCTTGGGCATGTGGTCAGCATGGGTATTGCGCACAGCGAATATTTGAGGGATGGTAAACATACATATGAAGTATCAAGTCAATGAGTGAAGCGGTTGAGGAGATATAACATATGTAAACACTTCAACGCAAAGTTTACAAAAACTTTAACGCAAACTTCTAAGACATTTGACCTTCAACTTGGACATGTGGGCAGCATGGGTATTACGCACAATGAATATTTGGAGGATGTTAAACATGCATATGAAGTTTCAAGTCAATGAGTGAAACGGTTGAGGAGCTACGTAAAAACTTTAACGCAAAGTTTAAGACATTTGACCTTGACATTGGGCATGTGGGCAGCATGGGTATTGCGCACACCGAATATTTGGAGGATGTTAAACATGCTTAATGAAGTTTCAAGTCAATCGGTGAAGAGGTTGCAGAGATATAACATATGTAAAAACTTTAACGAAATTCCCAAAATCAGAACTGAATAGAACAGTCAAAATATATATTCAGCCGTGAACTTAGAATATCCGGACCTGGGGCCCGTTTCACTAAACTTCTTCTAGAAATTTCAATTGATGGATTTACATTTATTGAGCATAGGCTGCATATGCAGCCTATGCTCAATAAATGTAAATCCAACAATTGTTTACAAGAAAACAATGTTAATATGATATGTACAGACTATCACAATTTTGCACGTACGAACATTTTAGTCGTAAGAAGTTTAGTGAAACGGCCCCATGGTGCAGGATATGAATCACTAAGTAAATGTACAATACCACTTGACCGAATACCACATACAAACACCATCATCTGCTACTTTGTTTGTATATCTATGCTACAGAAGCTATATTTACAAACGCTGAAATCTCTCTGCACTGGATCTAAACTTTAACGTACTTGCCTTACACACAAGGTGAACATACGTCCTCAGTGACATTGACCATGTGCGGTCGGGCGTGGTTCGTATGCAAAACAAAGTACCATCCCTAGACATATTGTGGCGAATCAAAATCGGTGAAGCGGTTAATAAGTTATTGACAAAATGAAATGTGTTACTGACGTATGTACTCACACACGTACGCCGAGAGCACACAAAAACACAGGTTGAAGTAACGGACCGAGGTCTATAAATACATTAAATATGCCTAACATCACTAATAAATGGAAATAAAATAAGGTAAACAATTTTTTTTTATATATAGACATATACATGTATATTTCTATATATACGAAGTAAAAACAATATTCTTAGCTTTTTTTGTTTTCATTTTCATTTTCATTCATATATATATTTAATGTATTTATAGACCTCGGTCCGTTACTTCAACCTGTGCACAAAACACGCGGCACATGTGACACTGGTGCCGTAGGCGATGAGTTTCACTTTCTCTACTGGTTTCTGTACTATGAGGAATGACGTATGTGAAGGCCAAAGCAGGTCTCCAGTCGGTATTCCGGTAAGGATGAACCCCGATATTTAAATTACCCATCGCATGCTCCCACCTGCCACCCACTGAAATTCATGAAACCAACAAACCAATTTAAATTCTCCTGCTGACAATGTCATGAATATGCATGAGACCTCGTCAATATTCATGAGTCGGGTGACTAAATTGGTCAAACTAAATGGTATAAACGTACGTTTGGCGGGATGTCATCTGCGACGTCGCCAGATGCAGCAATCAAAACAGCAAACACCGTGACGTCATAATTATGTTCTACCAAGAGATGTATAGCGTAAATAAAACACTGAATGAATTTAGTGGGTGATTCATGGCGTGACACAATACATTAATACACATGTTGGTGAAGGCATATACTATAGAAATACTGGAATACTGGATGAAGCGATACAAAATTACAATTTTCGAAAAAAAAAACAATAATAATGTTTTTTCGAAACTTGTAATTTTTGTAAGGCCTCGTCCAGTATTCCCGCGACTTTTCCAAGTTTATATCCCCGATAAATTCAACAAAAATTCCATTCATTCCTTATAATTCCAGCATTTGAAAAAAAATCTTCAATAAAATGTGTTTATTTTCCGTTTTCTTAAGAATCATTTTAACTACGCCTCACGGTTACGGAAAGTAGTTCGGCATGGGAGTTTACTGGGATAAAAGTTTTTGGACAGATACTTGCTACGGGCCAATCAAATATTAGGGAATTGTGTAAATATTTTTGTGCTGGAAGTATGTACTAGTAAAAGGTGAGATAAGCTCGGTCTTGTCAGATCATGAGCAGACACATTTTAGGAGCATCGTACATATTTGTGACTATAATCGCATACGAGCATGTTCATCATGTTAGATAATATATGCTATGTTACATGTAAAGTGTTCCAATATGTTTCTAATGTCTGATTTGCACCAATTACATTATGAAAATGTACATCTTATCTTGTATTTCTAAGCGGAAGTGAAATGTGATATTTTCAGTTAGAAATATATAAACAGTTCATATGTCATTCATACCTTACGCGCCTGATCACTGTGTACACACGTGCATCCTTCTGCACCGGAGTTATACATTCACAAACTAAATTGTTCAAAAGCTCCGATGCTGCAGGCGATTAACTGTGGCTGAAATGTGCCACTTTCAGTTCGTTCATACCCAAATCCAACAGGGTCTTGCACGGCAAGATTTGGAATGTTATATGTATATGTTATACAGTCTTTGTTCCCATACATATCCCCGACAAACATCATACCCGGAACAAATTGAGATTTGGACACTTCCTCAGTAGTTACTAATGTTGCCAATGAATCATATTCAGCTGACGTCTGTTTTAATATGCGGAAGGCCGAATTCTTTGCATGACCAAACAATGAGCTAGTAGTGTGACATCTTGTCAGACAATACATTGGCAGAAGTAGGTTTCGCTATGTAGGAGGCGTGTACACATATATCTCATGAATAGGACTATACCGCACTAAATGTGCGTGCTTCCTAGTACGACCTGTTAAGAAGAGTCTGCTTGCAGCTATCTCTGGACGATGATGAATGAGGACAAGAACGTCAGTATCTGGACTGCATACTACAATTGTTTCTGCACCCATCAGAGGCTTTGCCACAGTGTAGTACAGTGCAACCTCTCTACAACAGCCACCCATGGGAAGAGGCAAAAGTGGCTGTTATAGAGAGGTGGCTGTTGTAGGGCGGTTAATGCTGAATACAATTTTATCGTCTGATGTTTATTTATTTTCTTCAATAATTCTCAATAAAAACATGTTTTGACAGCATTTTAGAATCATTTCCAATGGAAATGATTCTAAAATGCTGTCAAAACATGTTTTTATTGAGAAAGAATGCAAAATCAACATCAAACGACAATGTTCATGCTCAGCAGTGTAAGTGTTAGATATAGAGGAAATCATCCATTTGGGATATAAAATAGCGGCTGTTACAGAGAGGTGGCTGTTGTAGAGAGGTGGCCGTTCGGGGAGGTTCGACTGTATCATTCTCGTGTCAGATTCTCCTTGAATGGACTGTACCTCTGAGACTCATCTAGCGGTGGACAGTCGTTACTTTAACGACCTTATATTCCTGACCTCCGCTGATAAACAGAACTTGTTTTTCAGCAAGCAAGGTACACTTGTGCTTTGTGTAATACTATACAAGCACAGACTTATTTATGCAATTACTGAGAAATTGTGTCAAGTTTGGTGGGATCCGGATTTTTGGTCGCACGTTTATAGCACTTCCGTGCATGCCCCATGTTCGTTTTTCACGCGTTTGGTCCTTGATGCTGTCGTCAAAATACTTGTCGAACACTACATGAATTTACTGAACTGGATAGTCACTGTGAGAGACTACTTTGATTCAAAATAAAATTGAAGAGCTCATCGCCATTTCTTCAATGAAAGTGTGACAACATGTCGTTTTGTGTCATTCATCATCTGAATGCAGGAATGCCCATGAAATACAATGGCATCACATGCTGTTACAGTGTTCACTATTTCAGATGTGTATATTCCTTCCAGCCATGTGATACGCTGTGATTTTACTGTCCATACCATCTTCTTACCATCCTCAGTAAACATGCTTAACGGAACAAGCGCATTTTCATACGACATGTTTCTTGCTAATGGAACTTTTTTCTTGGCTGTGACAGCCAAAAGACATTCCCTTTTCGTCCATACTCGCATTATTCTTCTTTTCTTTAACTGACTTCCTAATTTAGACATTGCTTTCCGAACTGGCCGCAGTAATGTGTCATACAGGCTTTTTCGATTTTTTCTGGGTCAGCAAGCCTCTCTTCCACAAACTTTGTTAACATCTTGATCCCTTTTTCAAGTGAATTTACCGGACTATCCTCATTATCTGCTGGTGCAATGGCCGCGCTTATTTATTGCATCACAGAATACATTTGAGGTACGGTATGTGAAATTTTGTGATTTGCTTGTTTAGGGCAGGGCAGGCGTCTGGAGTCCAGACTCTGGACACCCCATCTGGAACCGCGCCTGGTGTGGTGATTTCATCTCCCAATGATGAAACTTTTAAACAATACGAACGACATGTATATATACAAATGTCGTACAGTAAGTTGAATGGTATACATGTGTGAGTCAAATAACCTGTTCATTTCAAGTACACTTACATGCAAGAAAAGTGGTGCTATCTTGGAACGTTCAGTTGCCAATTATGGTTTATATGTTACAGAAGGTTGTAATTTAATTGTTATATGTCAATTATACATGTTATGGCCCTGTTTGCATTATTATATACGTGTCACATGCATTCTCAAAAATTGCTGATTCCAGTTTTCAGCATTTTCTTTGCAAAAAAAGTCATTTTTTTACCCAAAAATCTCAGACTGCACAAAGTTGCCACAATGGCAACATTGGTTTAATAATTCCTGAGGAGCTGCTGCTCTACTACATTGGGGTGGGGGGGGGGGGTCCCAAAATAATAACTGAATATTTACAATAAAAAAACTATATATTCAGCCGTGAAATCCTGATCTGATGCCAGGTCCTCGCCACACCAGAATCGCTTGGCCCCCTCCCAAAGGCAGTAGGATCAGTAATGTTCTTACTACTTTTTTAATGGGCAATAACCCAATTCAACTCCCAGGTAACAAACGAGCCAAAGATAAAAACGTACCTGAGGGCCAAAGCAGGCAAATCGTGATTCCTATAAGGAGGAATACCTACCGTTAATTTACGCCGTCGCTTTCGCCCGACCAACCACCCACGCGGGCACGACAGAAACATCATTTTCATTATAATATTTCAAAGAATATGTTAATTATATCAATCTTACGTCATGCACATGTGTTCCCATGTATACCTCGTGTGTCACGTTACGTGGCTTTGAGTGAATAAACGTATGGTACATATTATTAATTTATTATTGTTTAACCCTTTGAACCCGAAAGCCCGCTATATCGGTTTATGCAAACAGTGCAGATCCAGATGAGCCGGCTCGTAACGAGCCGTCTCATCAGGATCTGCACTCTTTGAAAGTAATTTTCATATTTTTGAGAAAAACAAATACCCCCTTTTTACATAGGGCATACCTATGTATTGGCATCGCCTCCGACAGTTAGCCACGCCCCAGATCGCTCGATGCGATGGTAGGTAGTGATATCTTGGAGTAACCATAACAACAAAATGCATTGTGTTACTCAACGTTTAACTGTCATACACCGCAATTACCGTGACTGGATTTTCAACTAACCGGGTTTGAGCTAACCTGGAAGCTAAACGTGTAAAGCTAAACATTGACACATAGCTGATATGAGGCCTCTAAATCATGAGCATTCGCTACAGCATATTATGTTTTATATATGTGACACGCATATACGCTGTCAATATTGATTTCAGTGCAGGAGACGGGACATTTGTTGATGAGAATATATGTTAATTGAGAATATATTTCCATTTATCAGCGATGATTATACAAGCAGTCATGCGGAAAGTTTTGCTGAAATAGAATATGCTGATCTGCCTTACAGGCGTATGGTTATATGGAACAATTATTAGATATTTCAGTGTAATTTAAGTGTATGCATATGTGTATATCCACTTGTGAATGTATGGATATTCATGGAAATAGAAACTGTAATACATACTATTTGATTAGTGTTGTATTTTACATGAATTGTTGGTTATAATTAAGTCTAAAGTGATTGAAATGTCATGGTACGTAGCCGCACACCAGCATATAACAGTATAATATAACAGATATCTGACTGTAATGCGAACATGGCCGAACTATAGCATATGGACCAATCGCAATACGTAGTGTATACATATATGGCATTACAGTGCGATTTACAACGTATATGATTACGTAAGATTCAATAAAATAAAATATTTAAAACAAACAGTACATATATTTTTATATTCTGATTCTACAACGAGTGTAGCCTAATTCAAGCATCACCAAGTGTATTATGGGGCATATACAATCTACTAGTATATATATAGCGATCTAATAGTCTGAACACGTGTGAATCTGTCCTATAAATAAATTTAACAAGTAAATGAAAAGAAACGCGCAATTGCCAGTACCACACTATATTAAAATAGTCTAAATGAGGCGACCATTTTGAATAATGGCAATTACAAATGACTTCAAAATCAAGTGTGTCCAACTTACTCATTTAACCGCCTAACAGAATGCAGTAGTATACATAAGTAAAGTAAAAGTAAACATTATATTCAATAACTTTCGAGTTTTTGGAAAATATGGCGGCCATTTTGAATTAAACACGCTCTTTAAGAAGAGCATAAATATTGATCTATATTTTTAATATCGTATCTCAGATGAAAATCAAACTAATATGTTCATATCTAGCTTAGTACCAAGCTATGGTCCACCACAGTGTAGACAATGTTGCCTGATCTTGATGAATATTTGGCGTCCATCTTGGATTCATATGGCTTTGATAGCCTCCATCTAGGTTTAAAATGCTTGGTATCCAAAGCGTGTTCTGCGTCCGTCCGATCAAGATCCAAGTGCCTATTTGTTTTCATTCATCAAATAAGTACACATTTCAGGCTAAATATTGATGCTTGGCGGCCATCTTGAATATGTTGATACTCTCAACGATAGAGACGACCGAGCAAACCGAATTTCTTTGTATATGCCTCATAAAACAATAATCACCAATAAAACATACTTATCGGATTGTTCTGTAATGTTATGCAAGTACATGTCGTATTATCAAAATAGAGTGAGCTTTGCACTCATTTGACCCATGTGCACTTAATGACCCCAAAAATGAACTTGTCCCACCTGATTGATTGACCGACACCGGATTCGTGTTCAGGATGATATAATGCTTTGATTTAAAGTAGTCCTTGCTTTTGCTCTCTCGGGTTGAACATAATTCATTTGTATGGGTGCTTGCCACCCTACTAATATATTGGCAGACTTTATTGAACGTTTATTGATTTCAGGTTGTCACAGTATTGACCTCGCGATTTCTAACATGCACTGTACGGATACAGGGGCGGATCCAGCATTTGGGGAACGGGGGGGGGGGAATTGTCTAGTTGCGAAGGTAACTCTTGCAATCTACTCCCGTACCGTCCGTAGCTACGGACGCTACGGGAGTAATTGCAAGAGCTACCGTTCGCAACTAGGGGGTTGTCCTATTTTCGAGCTCTTCGAATACATTTTCCTGTGTTTTACGGCATTTCAATTCCGACTCCAACTGGTGGTAAACTGTGATCTATGTAAAATCCGTGGCTGAACGTGCAACCACGGACCCCCCCCCCCCGCCCTCTTCAGATCCGCCCCTGGGATAGAGGAGAAATATAATAGTCCTTCAATAAATAGATGATCTTACAAGAGTGATGACGTAATATGATCTTTATTTACTGATTTCATAATAAACGAGGATGTGCCGAGTTTTCTATGAAATCAATCAACGAGTTTAATAAATTCACCACAAACGTTAGATTTAATTTACTGCATAAGCAAATCACAATACATTGAAGCTGTATTAGCCAGCTAGCGTGTTTTCTGTAGCAGCCTCATTTGCATAATTATTATACTACTGCAATTTATGGATTTACATTTATTGAGCATAGGCTGCATATGCAGCCTATGCTCAATAAATGTAAATCCATCAATTCTGTTAGACGTTTTTCTGCCGACGAAAAGCCAACAGTAAGTACATATACATGTAAGTACATATACATGTAAGTACATGTCCATCTATAACAAAAGTCACCTTCCCTATGCAAATTTAACATGGGGCAAAAAGGAGGTGACACTTTTTTGGTTATTGGTGATAAAATACTTGCATTGTCGTTTAATTTTGTTTTATATTTAATGTGCTTAATAGGCAAAGGTTCGTCGCAGAAAAATGTGGATCAAACGGTATTGTATAATGATGTTTAATACACCATGTTAATTGTTAAAAAGTATACATGTATATTCAGCCCTGAAATTAAAATAATCTGACCTGGTGCCAGATACTCACCACACCAGAATCACTGAGGACCAAAACAGGGATATCGGGATTGAGGTCAGTTTGTCTGTTTCAGGGCTCCAGATAAGGAATTAGTAATTGAGTACTCCATCATTTCTGAAGCAATTGGATATTTCCAAATTTTAACTGGGTAACATAAAATCACACTACTGTTTACACATCAACAGACGGCAATTATTGAATAGTTTGTTTCAAAATGAAAACATGTCTTGGCATTTCATTAGAATTGTCTCCTTGGATGACATGTATAGCTGGTAAATGTGAAAGCTTCATTTCGTTATGTTGAATTCTGAACAACAACAAGAAAAAAGATGGCTTCCATGGGAAAATGATTTACCTGTTCTGTTATGTTGGGCAATATACTTAGTAGTTCTACATCAAATAGTATTTGTACACACATACAGTTTACTAAAGTTTGACCTACATTCAACAGGTTTGAGTCTGAACTTCGGTTTCTCACATTTTTGAATGGGTCAAATTGTACTAGCCGTAGATAACATATCGGAGGCGAATTATTGTAGCTAGGTACTGCGCAGGGACATTAAATCAGTACTAAATGTTACATGCCTGCAGGGAACCTAGACTAGACCAATATTGCGCTTATGTCATACCATGCCAACTATATGTAGTACAGTGTATATATATCTCTGGTCATAAATACTGTAGTACGTAGGCAATAGTGCGTCTTAATGTGGTGGCTCCATACTTATCTCAGTATGGTCAGTGCATGACACAGGGCCTTACTAAAAAAAAAAGTCTGTTTTACGAAACCTGCCCAAATGTTACGGCTATATAAACAATTCAAAAACAATATTTGTTTCGATAACATTAAATTAAAGGAAAATTTAAGAATGAACCTTCTTTTTATTTCGTGAAATTTGGTCCAATATTGAATTTATTGCGAAAAAACAATTTCCCCATGTTAAATCCCCATAGACATCTTCACAGAGTGAAGATGTCTATGGGGATTTAACATTTTTTGAATTTCAGAAATATTGGACCGATTTTCAAAATTGTGTTGTCTTAATTAGATCATTTCCAAGCTATCCAAGCGTAATCAA
Source organism: Conchocele bisecta (assembly GCA_029237695.1). Taxonomy (NCBI): domain Eukaryota; kingdom Metazoa; phylum Mollusca; class Bivalvia; order Lucinida; family Thyasiridae; genus Conchocele; species Conchocele bisecta. The sequence goes on along the minus strand of CM055269.1, from coordinate 23,732,369 downwards.
ATCAATATTTGACCAAACTTCACGAAATAAAAAGAAGGCTCATTCTTAAATTTAATATTATCGAAAAAAATATTGTTTTTGAATTGTTTATATGGCCATAAAATTTGGGCAGGTTTCGTGAAACCGACAGTAGTTCATTTTATGTCGACAGTTGGTTGTAACATAATGTCCTTATGTTCTCTTTTGAAGAATGTGTATTGACCACTCATTTGAATAACGTTAGACTAACATTTCAAATGGGCAGTTGTAATACACAGGTAGACGACTGTTTATTTTGTTTGTTGGGGTTTAGCGGCCTATCAACAGCTAAGGTCATTTTTAGGCAGGGTCAATGGGTTTAGTACTAAATCCCATATATTACCTGTACCAGTGCAAGTACATGTTCAAGTACATGTACAAATGGGGGGTAACTCCCAAAATCAGAACTGAATATTTACAATAAAAGAACTATATATTCAGCGCTGAAATCAGAACAATCCTGATCTGATGCCAGGTCCTTTCCACACCAGAACCACTTGGCCCCTCCCAAAGGCAGTAGGATCAGTAATAACCGTACTACTTTTATAATGGGCAATAACCCAATTCAACTCCCAGGTAACAAAAGAGCCAAAGATAAAAGCGTACCTGAGGGCCAACCAGGCAAATTGTGATTCCTATAAGGAGGAACCCCTACCGTTAATTTACACCGTGGCGTTCGCCGTCCGGTTTAGAGAGGTTTCACTGTATATATATATATATATATATATGTGTTAAATGGTGGCCAGTGTCAGCAATAATACTATAGTACTGCAAAGTGAACGATTGTATGTGTTTGTTTAATGGTGTGTAACGGCCTATCAACAGCTACGGTCATATAAGACCGGGCCAACGGGTTCGATCCCGTATATAACCTGATGCATGGGGGGTGGACCACAAAATCAGAACGGAATATTTACATGGAAATAAAAATATATTCAGCCCTGAAATTAGAATAACCCGACCTGGTGCCAGGTCCATACAACACCAAAGTCACTGGGCCCCTTCCCTAAAAGTAATTGGATTACAAATAATAGTATTACTCATATAATGGGTGTAACCGGAGTTGTTTTATTGTGTTAGACCACGCGATATTTACTTCTCCCATCCCAAAAACACTCTCCAAACATACCCTATAATATCCAATATAGACCTATAGCTCCCATACTATCCCATAATATTATATACCTCACCTATTCTATATCCCATATATATATATATATTATAAGCACATACTAGTATTTGCATTGTTTACTTTTCGCTATTTAGGGCCGTATGTGGTGCCTGGGGCAATTTTATTGTTCTGACTGACGTCTGGTAGAATCTTGTTCGAATTTGAATTTCGGACGGCTCCAATTGAGCGAGTCGGACTTCGCACCCATTTAAAGTTTGAGAATAGGTTGAGGTCATTTAGTCCCCAAGGCCTCTAATCATTCGCTTTCAAAAAGTGTAGATCTAGATGAGCCGGTTCGTGACGAACCGTCTCATCTGGATCAGCACTTTTTACGAGATCGCGGCGCATTTCGCCGTGAGACGCCAGACAGACCAGTTAGAATTTACATGTTTAGAATTTACATAGAATTTACCATTGCAGGCAACCACTTTTGTGTTTTGCTATTTTATGAACATGTTTCATGTATTATTCCACATAATTTATTCCCTTGCATTGACGTAATGATTGCGTACGACAAAGTAAATGATGTTTTCATTTATTCTTTGCCGGCCATGGGCCCGTTTGTTGTCACACACTGACATCGTGCATGAAGACACCCCCGTTCATGAGAGAATAGTATTAGTCAGTATTAGCGGTTAGTATTTGTACTAATAGCGGAGGAACATCCTGTGAGTATATTTACCTGTTAAATGCGTGCCCATATTTATTCCCCGGCCTGGTCAAGTTTAGTGCCATATAGAATCCTCTCATTGAGACGATTCTACCTGACCATAACTTGAACATACCAATAGCGAATTGTAAATACTCGTATCCCATGGTTATTACATGTAGAGGGGTCATACCAGTTACCCGGACAATCAGTTTATCGGACAAATGAAAATACCTAATAATAAAACCAAGACGAGAATGATGCGTCCCGCGTATTATACGGCTCCCACAGCTTTTTATCTGAGTGCTTTATGTAGCGCAATACAGCAACCCCGGAACCCGCCCCCTCGAGATTAGCAATACTTCAATATGAACATGTTATTACAAAACATAGGCGGCGGAAGCCGAACATTATGGGGGGGGGAGCCCAATGTTGAGGGCCCGAAGGGCGCGATAGCGCTAGGGTTTTTGAAATCCAAGTGGTGTGAAACGCCATTTCCTGCTTTCTCAGCAAAGTTCTCAGCAAAGTTCCCAGTACTCATGATTACACAAATATATTAGAATAAAAAACCCCAGCCCCCCCCCCCCCTCCGCACCCCCCCCCCCCCCCGCCCCACCCCCGCTTCCGCCGCCCCTGCAAAACACTATTGCACGCAACTGCGCCTTGCCGTTTAACACCACGTTTTAGTATTGCCCGAAAATAAAAAATAAAAGTGTCCCACCCGCCCCATTTTTCCCCAAAATTTTGATGAGAATCTAAACATTAATTTTGTGTAGCCTAATTAATCGCATTTCAGTGGCGGATCCAGGATTTCACAAAGGGGGGGGGGGCACATGGAACTTGAACGAGGTATGCTCGTTCGTCGACTGAGCGGTGCGAGGGAGTAGTATATAGGGAGTCAAAATGATACCACCTAACGGTGGTATCATTTCTCCACCCTATATACTACTCCACCACCCCACGAAAAACTCCAAAATTGGTTAACGAGGAAATTGTCACCCGACAGCAAAAACGTGACAATTGGTGTCATAAATACATAAGTTGAAAAGAGGTCCAATTGAACAGATAAAACTACAGTAATAAAAAGGATTTGTTTTCGTCTCGTTGTCATAAATACCTCATATTCATTTAACGTCCAATTGAACAGATAAAACTATACTAATAAAAAGGATTTATTTTCATCCCATTGTCATAAATACCTCATATTTATTTTTCAACACGGCATTTTCCTCCTCCACTATAGCTAATTTATTGCTACGATATTGAAAAATTATCAATAATTTGTAAAAAAATAAAAAAAATAGCAAAAGCCTCCACTCGTGCACACACCCCCAGCGACTGGGCAGATTTCTTAGCCGGCACCCAGCCACTGGGGTGTTGGGACCTTTCTTAAGCCCACGCATCTGTTGGCTCATAGTCTCATTTACGGGTCGCCTTTAACCCCATTGCCAATTCCTCAATTCAGAGAAACCGACGAAGTAAGGGTTTTCGTCCAATAACACAAACTGGTCACCAACACAAAAAACGTGACAATTGGTGTCATAAATACATCATGTTTTTTCCAATTGAACAGATAAATTTAATAGGTTATAACAAAAATACTATAACAAAATGGATAATATAATACGCAAACATATGGAATCTTATAACGCTGTTAAAGAATATTACGGTGTTTCTACAACATTAAAACACTTTAAAATGAGAATAATATGCAATATAGAATACATGAAATATCAACGTAATTTATTACGCTCCGATAAAAACGTTGCATTTACAATATTATACCGGCAGTTGTGTCGCTGGTACAAGGATCAAATTCGCGAAATGAAGCGATTAAATAGGATCAGAGAAACACTACCGAAAAATGATATTATTATAAAACCGTTTAAAATCAACGATTCGTTTACGGTTCGATATTGCTTTTAACGAAGAAATTATTAGAAGAAATCATTAATGCAATTTCAATGCGTCCGCGTGCGATAGTTTATTTTTCAACACGGTATTTTCCTCCTCCACTATAGCTAATTTATTTCGCAGATCAGCAACTAACTCTACCAACTCTAGTCTACCACGTTCCCCCATAGCCACAGGGCAGCGTAGTTGTTTATGTCTACAAAGAGTTTGGGCACTAACGAACTTACAGGGGCATCTGGGGCATTGAAATTGTGGGGCGACACAAGGAAACTTTCTACGTCTCGATATATGCCTTCGTATATAGTCTTTACAAGCAAAAGTCTTACAACAAGTAGCACAATCCATTTTTTTTTGGTATATATATGTATATGTTTATGTTTAATTGGACATGAAAAAAACATCATGTGTAAATTTTCATGTCCAATTGAACAGATAAATCTCATAGGTTATATTACAGAAAATATGATAACGCCAGAAATAGAAAGTTTGAGAAGAGAAGCCGAATCTCTAGGGAGTACTTATAGTAAACGGTTGAGAGTTAGGGGGTTGACAAATCTTATAAATTCCACAAAGAATGAGGCGTTTATGAAGCGGTTTACCCGCGCCCACAAACGAGGAGCCTTTAAAGAACTGTCACTAGCGGAGGAAGTTGGTAGCAGAATTCAAAAAGAAAGTATTGCGGGGTTAAGGGCCAGTGTAATCAAACCTTCAAGCACATCCCAAATTAGACGCACAGGCAACCCAAATAATAAGAAAAAATCTATCGTTCGCGCGATAGTGGAAAATAAAAAGGTGAAGAAATATTGGGGGCTCACGATGAAACATTGGAAAAGGTAGAAAAGGGAAGACGGGTAGTTGTATTATCCTTTCGTAAAAACATTGACAGCAACGAGTCTGAACGCATGTCCGATAAAATCGCTCCGTATCTAACAACAAATTTTTATTTGAGATATTCATATTCTTACAAGCTAGAACATATGGAGGAAACTAAAAATGGAAAACCTAAAACTATAATATTTCACAAAAATCTCGGTGGTAGCGAACCACTATCATCAATGAAAACCGTTAAAAAATGGTTGTCAGATAAGGAGCAAACACGAATAATGTCCGATAAAATAGACAGACCGAATACAAAGTGGAAGTTTGTAAGATGGGTAGAGGTTTTTGTAAGTTAATACAGGGCAGTAGGGGGGAATAGATTTGGGACTGCAATCCAAAGAAGCAGCGGGAGGAGAACTTCCAGAATGGTTGAGGAATAGAAAAGGTATGTATTCTTTAGATAAGTATAATGACGACCTTTGTCTGTTCAGGTGTCTAGCTATGCACCTTGATAAAAAGATCAGACCTGACAGATGTACAGAAAAAGCGAAAGAACTTAGTGAGCAATATTTCGGTAGTAATGTGGTTTCACCAATTCCTTTTTCCGATCTGTAAAAGGTTGAAGAGTTTTTTAAAATTGGTATAGAAGTATATCAACCCACCAAATGTGACGTATGGTGGTTGAAAAAGGTACCAGCGCACTATGATGCAATAGGTAATAAACCAATGACAATAGGACTGTTTAATAATCACGCATTTCTGATAAAAAAAAATAAAAAAACCTTAAAAACCTATCTAAAATTTACGCCTGCGATAATTGCAAGCAGAAATTCACGAAAGCGAGTACTATGAAGAGACACGGACCAACATGTATGAGAGGTGAGACAAAAGTAATATGTGATGGTAATTATTTAGAGCGCCCGCGTTCGTCGTTCGAGAAAGCGTTCTACCTAAAAGGTTCTAACAGTTATGGCGCGATCGATTGGATGCACTCTGTGGAAAAGCGGGAGGGAATTCACATTCACCACGAACAGTGTGGACACGGAGGTGAAAGATGGATTTTAGGAGCTCCGGTAGATGGATACTGTCCAGAAACCAATACCGTATATCAATATCACGGCTGTTACTGGCACGGGTGTGAGATTCATGCAAAGCATAAAAAAGAAGAACGCGCATCCACAATGAGAAGAGATAAAGTTATTAGAAAAAGCAAAGAATTCAACCTAGTAGTTATGTGGGAATGCGAATTTCGAAGAACGGGTAAAGATATAAAGATCGGTTGCGACACTACTCTTTATCCATATCAGATAGTATACGATTTTGAGGCGTATCTCCAGCCAGAAGTTGAAACTACCGGTAATAGTTTAGAGTACGAAGCTGAGCACGTTCCGGTAAGCGTTAGTATAGGAGATAATTTCTCAGGAACGGTAACTCATATTTGTGATAAAGATCCCGCAAAACTTATAGAAAATTCGCAGAAGATTTGAAAGTCAGGGGAAAAGCTATAAGAGAAGAAGTATGGTCAAGATACGAATTTAATACGGAATATTTACGCGAAAAACAAATCGCCCAGATCGAACAGTGGATAGATCAAGTACCGGTTATAGGTTTTAACAGCAGTAAGTATGATATAAATTTAATAAATAAATATTTAGTAGGTGAACTGTCATCAACAACGAAGAAAGTAATGGTTGGAAAAAGGGCAAGCGCGACAATATTTCTATTTACTGCGGAGTTTAGATTTCTTGATGTAATACTTTACCTAGGACCCGGTGTAAGTTACGATAGTTGGATAAAAGCCTACGACTGCAAAGGACAGAAATCTTTCTTTCCTTACGAGTGGTTCGATTCTACAGACAAGCTAGATTACCCGGGACTACCGGATATAGAGAATTGGTATTCCAAACTATCTGGGAAAATGTTACTAGACGAAACGGAATTAAGTAAATGTCGTAGAATTTTCGAAGAAAATAATATGAAAACTTTCAGAGATTGGTTGAAATATTATAACGATTTAGATGTAGCACCGTTCCTAGAAGCTGTGGAAAAAATGTGTGAATTTTATAAACACAGGGGTGTAGATATTTTCAAAGACGCGGTAACACTACCGGGTGTGGCTATACAATATTTATTGAGAGGAACCATTAAAGAACAAAAATCTTCAAAGACGATTATACCGGAGGATGCTCTATGCGCACCGAAAGAAGAAACATACAAAATGATGAAAGACGCTCTAGTTGGTGGTCCATCGATAGTATTTACACGATATGCGGAAGCCGGTGTTTCAAATATTAGAGTGGGTTCCAAACCTTGCGAGGCTGTTTTGGGGTACGACGCAAACGCGTTATATTTATCTACGTTAAATAAAGAGATGCCTTGTGGGAAAGAAACTATACATCATATAAATAACCCACATAATCCTAAACTTATTAAAAAGTTTAGTAAAATAGTTTTATCCGGAGACTGGTTTGGGTTTGCGGAGGTGGATATAGAAGTTCCACGCAACTTAAAAGATAAGTTTTCCGAAATGTCTCCACTTTTTATAAACAGAGAAGTAGAGTTTGATGAAGTTCCCGCGCACATGTTAAAATATTTAACAGATACTGGCCGAACTAGAGGAAACGGAAGAAAATTGGTGGGATCTATGTCGGCCATTAAAGTATTGCTGTACGCGCCACTGTTGAAATGGTATTTAAAACACGGCCTACAAATAACGGGAGTTCATCGTGTTATAGATTATATTAGTGGTAAACCATTCGAATGGTTCGCTAAAGAAGTTACAGCCGCAAGACGAACGGGTGATGTAGAACCGAATAAGAAACCGGTGGCCGACATAATGAAATTATTAGGAAACTCGTGTTGTGGAAAAATGATAGAGGCAACGGAGAGACATTTAAATACGACATATACGCGAGACGAAACCTGTGTTGACAAAGCATTAAGATCCGCGTATTTTGATGATTTGGAAGAGATAGGAGATGCGTACGAAATATCTTCAAGAAAACCCCGGTGCTCAGTAAAGAGACCATTCCACTGCGGAATAGCGGTTTATCAACTAGCTTAATTGAGAATGTTGGAATTTTACTACGAATTTCTAGACAAATACGTAAAAAGAGAAGACTTCGAATTAATACAGATGGACACGGATAGTATGTATATAGGAGTTAGTGGAAAAACGATAGAGGAATTGATTAGACCTAACTTACTAGACGAGTTTGAAAAAGAAAAAAGAAATGGTTGGCTTGGGATAAATGGAGTAATAGAGAACCAGGACTTTTCAAAATGGAATTTAGCGGAGATAGGGCGATAGCGTTATCTAGTAATTGTTATTTCGTAGAAAAATTTAATTCAATTAATAAAAACTCCGCGAAAGGAATGTCCAAGAGAACTAACGATTTAAATTGGGATAGATATAAACGAGTACTAAGCGAAACTACAGAATATGGAAAAAACATTATAGATGTAGCGCAAAATAGAGGATTTAAAATGAAAGACGGCGCTATGAAAACGTACTGTCAACGAAAATTAGGACTATCGGCGTACTACGATAAAAGATGCGTGTTATCGGACGGAATACATACGCAACCTCTCTAAAGACTCTGACGATCCGGGGGTAGCTGGGTGTCAGAAGGTACCATAAGAAGTTCTTCGCGAACAAACCCGCGAGATGGACCATCATCCAAATAGTAGAGCACGGGCTCATCGGGTTTGGTAATAGATCGATCTAGATGATATACATTGAGAGACCACACGGGATCAGTCGCGCGGCGGCTGCCACCTTCGAGCTCTCCCGGTTGATAGAGGTACCAGACGTCAATATCCGATGGAAGCCGTTAATCCTCTAAACCAACGGGTCGCCCGCGCGAGACGGCAGAGGGCTTGCTCGTCACCCTTTTAAACTTGATAGCATCTACGGGCTTCTTACCTATCAATCTGGTCACCTCTCCGTTCAGTGCGGAGACCACGGCGGGCAGTCTGGCCACCCACTCGGTCGATCGCGAATGAGGGTCTACAAGTTCTTTAGCGTATTGGTGTCCGAACAGTCTCTCAGCCAGGGTTCCATTGAAGCGTTCCACGATCCCCTGGTCCCGGTGGATGTTGACGCGGCCGCGTCTGATAGAAACTTTGTGCTTAGACAATAGATGAGAGACCGCGCCCATGAACTCGCGGCCGGGATCGACCTGGAGAAGATTCGGCCATTTGAGAGGACTTCTCTTATATATTCGGGAAAGAGCCTCGCCACCCTCCTTAGACACTTTTAGTGGCCAACGGCTCACAGCCCCCTTATAACGACTCGCTACGTCAACGATTGTCAGTGCGTACTTGTACGTCTTGCGACCAACGCGATCGTGAGGGAGAAACAGGAGATCCGCTTGGTGAACTTGGTTCGGCACCGGCACGTCGAATTTCGGGCGGGGAATATTGTGAGGCGCGGGTAAATAGATCTGCCAGATGGCCTGCTTCTTGAGCCATTCCTTGACAGCGTTTTCGGAAACCTTGGTCGCCGCCGTGAGGTTGTTGATGGCTGCGAGTCCCTTCCAGTAGCCGCGTGGGCTGTAGTATGTGTTTGATAACTTCCGCGTTAGTTTGGTATCACGTTTAGGCGTGTTCATCGTATGCGAAGTATTCTAATATATCGGACAATCTCCAACATGCACTCGTCAGCTCGTCTGGTAACTTTTATTTCCATATATTAACGGGTAGAATTCCAGCTTTAATTAGATAATCTCGGGTCCAAACTGCGGCAGCTACATCTAAGGTCACGAACCCTACGTCTCTCGCAGTAAAGTCCAATTTGGGAGCGGACCCTCCTAGGGTCATCTTTGATAGTCGAGCGTACCCGATACTGAGACCCGATATCACCACGGCGTGATAAAGCGCATTCACTATCATTTTACCATCTTGTTCAGCCATTATTGCATATAAAAAGGATCGCGTTTAATGTTTAAATGGGGCGCATCCAATAGTGTCGGGGGTTGTTTTTTCAATTTCAACCTCGTTGATGACCTGTTGTTGAAACGGTAAAGCACATACAGGGTGCCCACAACCGACAGACCACCAACAACAACCCACGGGATCCAATCATATTTTGGGAGTTGGAGCAATCGGTTTCGATCCAATAGCGATTGGGGGAGAAACAGCTGCCACCGGGTGTTTTGTCGTCTCCGATTGCAACTCAAATCTCAATTTGAGTTTGACATCTCGAAGCTCGGCGAGTATTTTATCTCGTTTAACTTTTCGGGTGACAGCCGCCGCCCGCCAGGCTGCCTGTCTTTTTGGGTTTTTATGTCGTGCTGTTGAGGGTTCATCCAACGTGCTCTGGTTCAACTCCAATTTCGATTGGGTTGAGTGTGGTTCCGTCACTCTCGCGGGTGTGTCTTGTGTCATCATTTATAATATTAGGGCTTATAGTTCGCGGGCATATATGTCCAAATTGACAGTGTTGTCAGCGGAGCTAAGTACATTCCAAACTTGTGATAAATTGAGCAGCATGCCGTTCTAAGAGTGTGTCCTATAAAAGGGTCAGTCTCTAGATCGCGAATCAACCCCGCGGTGTCTGGTATAGGGAGAAGTATACTAACGGTGGTAGCGTACAAATGAATAGCCGCCGATCCGAGAGTTTTTGTCATCTCCGCACCTAATTTGGATTCGTATCGCGCGTACATCGTATCGACCTCCGCATCTGACATCTTATCCACCTGACAAACTGAGAGACGCCTACCGAGATAATGCTCCGACTGTCCCCCAGCAACCAGTGCAGCTAGACGCTCGCGACGCGCCGCGTTTTCATTTTCATTTTCTTTCGGGACCGTATCGGCAGTCGTGCTGACAGGTGTTCCTACAGTTTCAGTCGTGTCGGCAGTCGGAGCGACTGTTTCTTCCATTAGCTGATCGAGAAGCTCGTCGCAGTTCATCTTTTCTTAAAATTAATTTAATTATTCTTACGAGTCTCATAAGTCTAACATATTGCCAGGCGCACCACCCGATACTTATGATCACCGTTATGCTCGCAATAAAGCTCGCAGCGGAGCAGCAAATTCTTAGCAATTGCTCAGCATTGTTAAGCATTTTCTCAGCATTGTTAAGTATTTGTTAAGCATTGTTTAACATTGTTCAGCAATTGCTCAGCATTGCTCAGCATTTCTTCAGCATTGTTCAGCATTTGTTCAGCATTGTTAAGCATTTACTCAGCAGTTAATTACATTATAAGCGGTTGCTTGATCAGTCTTTAGCAGAAGCTTGGCGTGCTTAGTTTCCGAAAGTATCTGTCGAACCTCCAGGCGCTCCTCGCGCGTTGGGATAACGTCGTTCTCTCTAAGACATTCATCGAATGAGTCCAATTTCGTTTGCTCGCGCAGATCCTTGAGGACGGCGTTGTACTTCTGAGTCTGAGTGGAGATCCATACGCTTTGCCTCGCATGGCGGCCAGAAAATGCGACCTCGGAGAGCATGTCCTTCTTTTTGGTCATCGCCGCCTTGGCCGAGCAGTCGTCAATCACGTATAGGGTGGGCTCTCCCTGGAATATTTGATAGAAGACACGCAGCCAACCGTGAAGCCTGTCGCCGGGGTCAATAACGTATACCTCAGGGTCGGTCCATATCCACGGGCTCCGCTGATAAGTATCGTTGTGCCGCACAGTGGGACACAGGATCACAATGTGACGAAAGGCATCGTGGTAGGAGCCCTCGAGTAAGTCGAGGATGAAAACCGTTTTTCCGCATCCTGTCTACCCACATATTATGGCAGAGTGGGCATCTCCAATCGTGAATTGGCATTGGTTTTTAGTAGATCGCTGAGACGTATCGGCCATCTTCTATATTGAGTTGCGCGTCCGTTATTATATATAAGTATACGTTCAATGTGCCAGCTCCATCCGCCTCTTTGGTTATCTGGATCGTCACACCCTCACTAGCGTTCTCAACTTGGCGTCCACTACCGTGCATTTGGTCGTCGTCGCTGGCTCGCATGTCTAACCATAGAGCGTATTTGGTAGTCAGAAAATCCGAGAGGGAGACGTCCGAGAGCTGCAGGTCTTTGGCAACCGCGGCAACCTCCGGGGAACGCTTAGAGCCGGAAGCAAAATGTTTCATTACTTCGTCCCACTGCTAGTGCGCGCGAAGACCCGCGCTGTAGAGTTGATTGGGTACTCCCTCGATCGTCACCTCTACCTTCGTGATTTTGGGGTTATAAAATTTGTCGGATTTTCTAGCACCGAGCGCGAACCGACCCTCCTCGAACAACATCAGTATACCTTTCATCGAGCGGGCGGGTACGTTGACGTTAATATTCCACAATGTGTCGCTTTTGTCTTTCGTCATCTTGCGGTGGCGAAGAACTCGGTCGTAAAGTATGGCAACGCGCCCGGCGTACTGGGATCTGATTAATCGCCTGAGTTCGGGCATCGTGACCATGTCGTACTCCAGCGAAACATTGTCGATCGTATACTTCGATGTCATGTCAGTGGCTATGAGAACTCGGCCGTAGTCGTTGAACGTTAGTTCGTATTCGAGGCGGTCAGCTAAGGCTGGTTACGTTCTTATTTCGACTGGTGTCAATACCCTGATATACCGCATTTTCACGCTCTTGCGCCGTCTTTCACAGGTCCTGGTAGCAATGGTAGACGTCGCTGTCATCGATCGACATCACCTCATTACAAGAAATCTATATCATGGTCTTCTTGACGATGGCGCGACCCAGGTTCTGAACGATGGTTCGGTCCGCGTCCGTCGATGTAAGCGAAATAGTGAAAGCGAGGCGAACAGTCCCCGGCATAATGACGTCGATAGCTCCGTGGTTGGGGAAGCGGACTAAGAGCTGCTGGTTCTGGTCGATCGTCGATGGGTTGTTCGTAATAACGACACTCTGTCTCACACCTTTTGCCCCGAGGGGCTCACGCAGTCTGCGATATGGATTGAGTTTGGATTGAGTTTGCGACCGTATTGACTCGAAGACATAATCTATTAAACCTGTATGGTTTTGTCTTTAATATAATAATTAATTTTAATAAAAATTATAAAGATGGCGGGTTTCGATATTGGCATGGACGATTTCGATCGCGACCTCGAAGATTACGATATTGACATGGATGAAATCGGTACATCCGATTTCCGCGATGACGATGCCTTCTACGGCATTGCCGAAACGACCGAAACTCCAACGTGGGCGGGCGTTGTCGATATTCCTGCGGGGATCTCCGAGGGTGAGCTGGCTCCTCTCGGTGAAACGGATTCTCTGGTGAAAAAGTGGGAGAGTATAGTGTCTAACTACGGCATCAAGGCCACGTTGGAGTTTCGCAGCACTAAAAGAGGAGACCTGTGGGTTAAATGGGGCAAGAACTGGAAGTTGCTGACGTACAAGAACGACCCGAACCGGTTCCTCAGCCCCTCTTCCTTGGGCCGATATGGAGTACTATTCGCTCGAGCTCTCGGATTGATCGGGGACCGGTCGCAGGTGCCTAAAAAAATGATAAAAAGAATTATACCGGCCCGCGCTGTAGAGGCCCTCAAGTCTACCGACGAAACGATTGCGAAGACGGCCTCCGCGATAGAAACTGTCGAGCTCAGCGAACTCCCTCAAATAGCCACCGACACTATTAACACGGTGGAAACTACGGTCAACGAAATAAACGGCAAGAAGTTTGACCCACAATTACCTCTTCGCGAACTCATGGGACTCGATAAGGTTCTGCAAACGGTCCGGGGCGAACTGGTCAATAACCTCTCCAAACTCACGGTGCTGGACGAACATATCGCGCAAGAAGAAAGAAAAATAAAGGAAGCCCGTGGCGATAGAGAATCTACCGAGCGGATCAACAAACTCCTGCGGTCGTTGTGGGATGAAAGAGAAGCTCGCATGGAGGTTGTCTCGACAAACCGTGAGGCACTTTCCGGCCAATTAAGTCGGAGCCACGAAACAATCTCGAGGGTCCTGCAAGAGGACACGACACTCGGTGAGCGTCTTCGCACTCTGTTCAGAGAGAAGGGCGTCACGATATTAACCATCATCGCAGCTTTCACCATGATTATATCGACCCTAATTCTATCTATATCGTCTCTATTTCTATCTATCACGGGTGGTTCGGCACCAGCACCCACGCCAGCACCAGCGCCAGCACCAGCGCCAGCACCAGCTCCATCCGGTGGAGCCAAAGAATGGATAAAAAAACAACTAAAAGCCCTCGCCAAACTCTTGGCTAAAGTAGCAGGAAAGTTGGCTGCCGCGCTGCCTGGGTTGTTTTTTTTTTTTTTTTTTTTTTTTTATCGGGGGTCTCCTCTCCTTCTTGCTATCTATATTATCTAAAACGGTCGGATGGCTCGCCAATAATGTTTGGGCTCTAATCGTGGCAATCGCCGGTCTCCTACTTTTAGCCTCCCGAGAGTTCCTAAATCAAGCACAAATAGTCCGGCCGCCACGAGGGCTACGACGAGCCCTAATTTCTCCTCCTCATGGGTTGTGAAACTATTCCCCCCCCCCCAATCGCGTTCAACAGTGTTGAGGGGGGAACTCAATTCGTGAATTGGAGGTCCTATTGCAGAGGGTGAAACAGGAGCGGAACTCGGTGGAACACTGGGTTCAAATGAACTTGATGGGGTGTCCAATTCGTGAATTGGTGTGGGTGCTTGCGGTTTTATGAAATCTTTTTCAAATTTATTTGAATTTCCACTGTTGAACCCGACCGTCTTGGGGGGGAGTTTGATGATACCAGTGTTCACGTTCCCGTTGCTGCCGATTTTTTGATTGGTGGTTGCGACTACGATCTGATTATTGTAACCGTCAACCTCCGGTCGTCTCGTAGTATCATATTACTCGGTGCCATATAAAGACCTATTCCAAATGCGTAGTCTACCGGGGTGCGGGCAGTCTGTAAAACGTCTTGATAATTCTGGATCGCCTTCTGGAGGTCCACCTTAGCTGAGATGGCGTCCTCGACAAGTGCCAAGAACTGTTTTTTGTGCGTCAAAGGGCCGTTTCCCATGCCCAGTATAGCGCTGCGCGTTTGCTTCTGTGAGGCGAGGATTGCCCATACGTATATGCGAATAGATTCGTTTAGGCGAATAACCCCACCCTGCGTAAATCCAGTGCTTTCATCTAACATAAATGTGGTCCACGCATTTCGCATCTGTGGAGCATCACCCAGGTCTAGGTATTCCACATGGGCTACTTTAGTAGGCAGGCAATGCAATCACCATCATTACACGCAAGTCCACCAAGCACTTCAGCACCGAACGTCATCTTATTCAACTTATAATTATATTTAGTCCATGTTGCCATTTTTCTAACTGGTGGTGGGGTGGCCCCTCGAGCGCTCCATAGCCCTGAGAAATATACTGGAACTTTATCCAGACGCTCCCCACTAACTAAGCCTTTAAGGTGAACTAACCCTAAACTGTTGGTTGGGGTGTATACTTTCTGTCTCCAGTCGGCGTCTTTTGATACCCCAAATTCGCTACACAATCTTTCGAACGCCTTACGGTCGTATGTGCTGGAAATGGGATCCCAGCCATCGTCTTGAGGTAGTGGAATACCTAGTTCTTTGAGAATCCTCCTAATTGTGTAATACACGTGAAAGTTGTAGACACTTCGGAGCATGATACTTTTGGATGTCAAATGGTCTTGATGCGAAACTCCGCATCCGGCCGTTGCGCACCATACAGCGAAATTTAGCTGGTTCTGCCAGAAGTTCATATGGGAAAAATCCCAGCTTAATATTACATCTTGACTAGTAGTCTTTGGAACTACATATTTCTCAAATACGTTAGGAAAATTGGTGGTAAAGCCACTGTTCGGTCTAACCGTTACGGTTGGGTGTACAAGGTGGTTAACAACGTCTTTTTGCGTGTATTTACCTCCGACCGCGTACTTTGCATTAGAGTTAAGGCTAAATGCTTGGGTATCCATTGAAAGATATTTATTATGTTTGCTTCTATCACTAATGTTCAAAATGGGAGTTGTGAACTTCAAAAGTCAATCGAAAACTGCTGCGGAAAACGCCGGGTAGGCCTCAGATCAATCACCTTCACGGTCGGGTGGAAAAACGTGGGGGAGGGCGAAGTGTTCACCTACGTGAAGGATAGACGACAAGTAGGTGTAAAGCTGCCTCCCGGCCTTTGGAGTTCGAGAGCCCTCCAAGCTTTTGTTGCGTCGGAGCTTGATGGTAGAGCCAGCCTCACAATCTCGAAGGTTACCGGACTCGCGACCTTAACCGTCGAACCCGCCAACCGGGTAACGATCACCCAGGATTTGGCTGTGCGGCTCGGTTTTACAAAAACATACTCCGACAATAGGGGTTGGTTTAATCCAGGTGAGTACACCGGCGACGACCCGGTGGACTTCGTCTTCACGAAAACTCTCAGGGTGCACCTGGATCAATTGAACACATCGTACAACACGTTAGATGGAGCTCCCAGCACATTATTAAAAACTGTGCACGCCAGCGACTGTTTCTATGGTGAGACCCTGACCTTATACTTCCCAGCCCCGGAGATGAAAGTTTTGGAATCGGGACACATCCAAGAGTTGAAGATTTCTATTCTAGATGATAAAGCGCGAGAGTTGAATAACGATTACCCGATTTCGAGCGTTCTCGAAATAACTGATTAAACATTAAAATATATATACGTATTAATCATGAGCATATACGGTCCAAGTAGTTCCAACTTAGAACGGGACGTTCCCGTCGTGGCCGGAGCATACGATGAAGCCGCAATGAGAAGACTGGAGAGGGGCGTATCACAGTCCCACACAGTTTTAACTAGGGCGGTTGAACAAATTAGAACAATGCAAGCTAGCAGACACGTCATAACAGTTTGGGCCGAGGAGCGGGGTTCACTAAGCGAGGGGGCCTACGAATATGCATTCGGTTCCAACGCGATCAACATATACCGGGGATACACCATGGCAGTGTCCGGGACGATTTTTCGAATGGCGGTCTGCTCGGTCAACTTTCGCGGACACGCCACTGCCGAAGTCCGAGTAAATGTCGTCCTGAATGGTGTAGAACAGAATATTGGCATCACCAAGCACGCGGGCCAGAGGTCAGGGTTTACTATATTCGATGATGACACTACAATTAAAGTTTCGGCAGGTAGTGTTATTAACTTTGTTACAAAAATTGCTGACCCATCAGCTTCCTCCACTGTAGTGACACTGTTAATACAACTTGATTTATGATGAATGATGAGAAACTATATCCACACTTACCTTCGGGGACGGTCGACCCGGCATCCTTTAGGATGACCAGGATCGTCGAGATACAACATATTCTACAACACGAGGGAGAGACGCGGACGGGTTATGCGAAGAAATATAGACGGTCGGTCAATATATTAGAGTTAGAGGGGGTGAGCACCGCGTTAGCCACAGCATCCGTTATAAGTGGGGTGGGGAGTGTGTCTTTATTGTCAACAGTTGTCTCTGCACCGGTCGCGGGGGCCTTGAGTGCTGTAGCGGGACTGTTTTGCATGACGACCAGACTCGTGGGCCGAAAACTAGAGGCCAAGAGTCGAAAGCACGATCGAATAGCGGTTCTCGCGAGATCTAAGAAACACAGTATCGACGTTATCGTGTCGAAAGCGATAACCGACAACGATATATCGGATAGCGAGTTCAAAATGGTCGTCGAAGAGATGGTCAGATACCAGGAGTTAAAGGGTACTATCCGGTCCAAGGCTCGACCACAAATTCTGACGGACGAAGACGTAAAAAAACACGTAATGGAGGGGAGGGCCGACGAGAGAAAAATTCTCCTCGACCGTCTTGGGACGTGATATGCTTATTCGCGTGTTTGAGGCAACAGCAGGATATTCCTCCACCTTGCAGCCCAGCTGTTCCGACGGCCCCTCCATACGGAACATAAATAAAATTTTAGGACCCCGTTACGACACCCACTGACCACCATACATTTCTATAACCACATTCAACAACGCATCTCGATATCTTGTCGACTATGGTTAAACTAAATACACGCCAGGCGCTATTGGAGAAATTCACCGGTGACTGTTGTGTGTGTGTGTGTTTCTCCAATACACACCGCGGCCTCGATTACTCAACTGTTATATACACCCTCGTGTGTGTATTACAGCCGATAATATGGCAGCCCGCTATCGGTATTTCCGGAAGTAGTTCA